>JACWBX010003882.1:2962-15444 GCA_014622435.1 Polypedilum pembai
AAAAAAGTATTCAGATTTCTCCTTTCCGCACGTGAAAAATGGAAACATTTTGGTTAGCCTTCCTTATGAACACGCGTGTATGGATATTTTTCTTTCCTATATTTCAATATGAGTATTAATTCATTCTATTGATTTTTCATAATTTTTCATGGTAGCCGATTGGCTTTTTTGTGGTCATTATTTATAGATGATAACAGAGAAAACTAGAATTTAAAAAATGATGATTCCTTCATTTTTTGATTGAGCTTTGATTTATTGCTTCAATTTGTAATTCATCATTACAGGAAAGGTTTTGATTTTTTGTATAAATATTAAAGTCATGATTTCTAGACATATATATATAGTAAAATGAAAGAAATTTGTTTTTCTAAGAAAAAGTAATCAATGCTTTTGTATTCTTTAAATGAACAAGTTATCATTTTTATTAGTTTTCTTCTACCTTTTTATGTCTGTTTATAGATAATAAATCCAAGAAAAATTTAATGGACTTAAGCCACTTGGACTCTAGTAAAAATTTTACAAAAGTTTAATTATCTATAAAGTATATTTATTTCATTAATTTTCATATATTCTACGATTATAAGTTACGATTTAATATGAAAAGCAAAATAAAAAGATTTTATTTAGGTTTAGAATTTAAATGTTTCCATTTACTTTAAGCTGCAAATAATTACTGATAAAAACCTGTTTTAAAAAAATTTCTGCATTTACTTCTAAAGTTCTGTTGGATCTCACAAAATTGATGTATATGCATATTGAACTATAATTATAAAAATTTGACGAATTTAAACGTGAATTGTGATTGATTTCGATCGGAAGTAACAAAAACCTCACAATAAAAATACATAAATTGTCTACGTCTTCATGTAATCCACTTCATACTTTTCATACGTATTTTGAAGCATCAAATAAATAAATACTTACAAAGCTTGTTTACAATTTGTCGCCACTTAAATTTTAATAACCCTGTTGACAATCTTAATTTAATCAGCAATCTTATTCATCCAACTTGATATTTAAACAGAAAGTAATATTCAGAAACGAAAATTATATTTAATATAAAGAGCTTTTCCAGTGTTTCTTCAAGAATTCTTTAAACTTATTAATATATTTTTAATATTTTTCATTTTTGTCAGTTTAAAATTTATTTTTCGTTATATAAAATATATAAAAAGAGTTTTCATTGTCTGGCATAAAAAGCAAAAAGTTTTTGCATAATTCAGGGAGTGATTCACAAATTTTATTCTCTTTTACAATTCCCTTTAGTGTGTATTTGAACAAGTATATTATTATTTGTATATCATAAACAAAATTTCACCCTAACTCTTACTATACTGAAGTATAATAGTTAAGAAGAGAAAATAAAACAGTTTTCTACATTTCTTTTACATGCTGCTTTATACAAGAAAAGTGACATGATACTTTTTTCTAACATGTATGTGCTCATAATCTTCCTGTCAATAAATAAAAAATGTGTATGTTCATACACTTGTATTCTTTCACAATGTGAAACTGAAAAAGGGGTTGCTGTTGTTGTCGAAGAAGAAACATGAAACTTTGACCTTCCTTTCATCATCATGTATGTACTTATTATTTTGTCTGAATAATGTTTGTGTTTAATTTTATGCACATCATTGTGGATATGGAAGTTTTATGAAAAACCTAACTTTAAGGTCACTTCTGTTAGCTTTTTGTTAAAAGGATTTAAAATTTAAAGTACTTCTTTTTTAGATAAACTTAATTAAAAAAGTTTGAGAGCAAAATCAATAATACTTTTTGAAAATTCACCTAATGCAAGGATCCAGAAAAAGGGCAAAAAATCTCTTTAGAATAATGTAAATTTGCCTTCTCAGAAACTTTATTTTGATTGAAATTCATTTGGGCAAACGCAAAAAAATCGGGAAATTTTTTCTTGTAATTGAGCAATTGCTCATTTTCAGTGAAACTTTTATTTCCGCAAAACCACAGTTTTTATTCAATCTAAATGCTTTATCGTCTTTAAAACATAATAAACATTCAATATAAATTCAACTACACTCTTAAAATGTTTTAATTTGATTGAATTTTAGGAACGAAAAAAATACAATTTTGTTGTTTACAAATTTGCTCAGTTGAATATGGCAAATGCTTAAATTTTTATCAAAAAATTGAAAACTTCAATCAAGTTTTTCACTCTTATGTTACTTATTGCTGCAAAACAACTACATGAAGACTCAAGCTAAACGTTCTTCTAAAGATTCAATGAAATTTTGAATAGATAAACAAACAATTTCCATGATAAAAAAGGCGATTCAAATATGTTCAATTTTCAATATGTTTTACTTATAGTATATTAAAACTGTATCATGTTATTAAAAGAGAATTGTTTAAACTTTAAATCAATCCAAAGCAACAGTTTCCATAGCTTACCATTTTCTTAATTTTTAAACTTTTCCATTTTATTTTGATTTTTCATTGTCTAATTCATTTCAATTTCCATTCTTTTTTATTATAGACCCTAGACAAATTCTCCAGCTTTCAAACAAAGTAAAATGTTTTGAAATTGATAAAGCAGTTTAAGAGAAATCACAGAATACAAAAAACTGCAAATACTTTTTTCACGAAAAATGTTCGTCATTTTCGACTTTTGATCGGTTATAACTTTTTAACAGAAGCAACAATATTCAAAGTTAATATCTCTAATTGTAGTACTAATTAGTACTACAGAATGGTATATTGACTTCTATTCTAAGTCATCCCAGTTTTAAGAAATAAGCGATCAAAAACCGAAAATGACGAAAAATTTGCCCATTTGATTTTCTTATTATCTCTATTAGGAGAAAATGTCAAATACTTTGGGTCAAATTTATTTATCAGACTATAAAGCAAATAAATTGACAATGTATTCAAGAAATAATTTCATTCTTAATAAAAGAAAGAATGTTTTTGAAATAAAATGAAATACCTAGCCTAGAAAATTTACAATTTTCAAAAAGTTGAAAAATTCATAAAGAATTCATAATATTTTGAAAAATTTATTGAATTTAAGAATTTTTTTCGTTTTTTGTAATATTAACCACTGCCTCAAGCTTGAATCAATATTTAAAAGCAAAATTTTCGATAAATCTGAAACAAAAAATCACTTTCGTTTACTCTCTTTAAAATTTTAAAAATAAAAATGCGTGAATATTTTATTTATTTTGAGAGTCCTCAATAAATTCATTATGATCTCAAACGATAATCAATATGATAAGTGTACTTTTATAAAATTCAGTTGCGATTTTTTTTATTTATTTTTTCGGTAGCCCAATATCGATAATTCAAAGCACAACTTTTTTCATATCTTAAAATATTTCTCATTTTTGACAGACGATTAAAATTTTTAATGTTCAATAATTTTGCCACAAAATATTTAGTTTTTCCTTGCTGTAGCTATAATATATGTAAAAACATTTGACAAAATCGTGTACGAATTTTATCGATTTTTTCTCATCGACGTAATGTAAACATTCAAAGCAAACAGAGACAAATGAAAGTCGGAACTCTTTGAAGTTTCTTCCATGTCATTGTCATTAAAAAACATGCTGCATAAATGTTGTTCTTATAATCCAATAATTTTGCCTCGAAATGAAAATCACCAACACACAAGTTCTTCACCTTCTTTTACTCTTCTTCGTTATTTATCTTTGCGAAATATATTTTTCTTCTTTTTTGGATAAGTATATAAACATAAAAATGAATAGCGGAAAGGAAATTCACATACTCGACAAAAACTTTCCACGCACACACAGCAGCAATATTGTGCTGACTTCACTATATCCACACTAGATTTTTTTTCTGCTGATTTTTATTACTTTATACACTTCGCGGTAATGTCGTTTACGTGAATGATTTGCATTAAATTTAGTTTAAATTAATTATTTCTTACACGTATGCGACTACGCGAGAATTTGCTTTAGCGAAACAAATTTCTTCCTTCTCACAATATATTTTTCTTTCTATTCCACAAAAAAGTAAAATTCTCTTTTTTATTGTGAGAGCACGATTTTGATTAACTTGTTATCACCACGAGAGTTTCAAAATGACTAAATCACTTTGAATTACTTTCAATGGTAAAAGTTTATACACGCTCATGCGCATTCTAAATTCGTCTAAAGCTGCGAAATCCTTTCATAGGAAATCGTCGAAATGAGGGGAAATCAAATTGTTTTTGTATATTGTTCGTCATCTGATACAAAAACAAATAATGATTCAAGTTTTCCGCTTCACTTCCGAAAAGATGTGGTTCCATATAAAAACTGTCCACTGTTTCCTTTCGTCAAATTCTCTCTTGTTTAATGTAAAGATTGAATTACAATCTAATAATTGATTTCTACACAATAAATATAAAAATACATATTTTTCTTTCATCACAATGCAGAAAGAAATTTATGTAAGGAAATGAGTTGTTGAAGATGAAAAAGGAAAATTCATTTCCATGTACATAACATAATGGTTTGTGAAAAATTGAAATTAAATTTGGATCTCATAAAACTAAAGCAATTAGATTCATTATTGATTAGCGGTACGTTTGACATTTATTCACTTTATAGCGCTTTCATAATCATTCATTGTGATTACAAAAGAGTTTTTTAGCTGAAGAAATTTTATTTTGCTTTGACGTAAATACAGAAATAACAACCACAGAAAAGTTGGCGTAATAACTATTTAAACAGAACTAAAAATTTTTTAAAAAATTTTAGTCACAATTATATTTTTAGAAGTAGAGGAGAAAAAAAATTTCACGTTGTTTGTCACATTTATTTATTGTTGTTAAATAATTAATTTTTAATTATTCACGTTGTAGTTTCACCTTATTTTAAATTTTTTCTCTCGTTTCATTCAAAAATTTAAAAGCTTTTAAATCTCTAGATCAATATTTAAAGAGGTAAAATATTAGCAATAGCTTCACTATCCACTCTATTTTGCTTCAATAAGTGGGTTATGTACTGAAAAATTTATGTGTGCAGGTGCATATATATGCTGTTTTATGTAGGTAAAATTGCCATGTCACATAAACATCGTAAGCCATGACTTTAGCAAATGGTATCATTTTACAATATTTACATTGCAAGTAGCTCATCCAAAAAAGACCAATAGTAAAACGCAATAAATATAGCATAAAACGTGTGAAAAGAGAAAAATATCAAGTTTTAGAAATTACCGTTTAGTTCGATAAAATTTAGCAAAGAAAGAAAATCTTGAATCAAACTTATATCACAACAGAGAACCAGTTTCTTGTATTTTTTTTTTAGTTTTTACTCTCAGCTTAGCTTACTGAAATGAGAGAAGAATGTATATGGAAAAAAATTTAGTTTCACATTTTCGTTCAACTTGCGCGGTTGAAAAGAGTCGTAAGAAACTAAACTCTTGATTACTTAATAAATAAACAAAAAATTTGTGACTAAAATTATATGGCAAAGTCAATTGTAGTGCTTGATTTAGGTTCGACATCAGTTCGTGCTTTTGTTATCGATTGTGATAACTTTGATATTATTGGAAGATCAAAATATGAGGTTTGTGATTAAAAGAAATTTAAAAAATGTGATTTTATATGAATACTAAATAGCCTATTTAAAAAAAATAAATGTATTGAGGTTGCAGTAAAAAAGGCCGTTAACAACAAGACATTTAGAGAATTCCAAATTGATTTGTTTTGAAAAATGAACAAATTCTTAATAAGAATTTTTCTTAAAAATATATTTCGTAAGCAAATTAAATAAAAGAATTAGAAAAAATTATTCAACATTAAAGAGAAAATTCATTAAAAATTTATATGAAAATTTTAAATTTTTATCGAATTTTCATAAAGATTATTCAATTTAAGTTAGAAAATTATAGAATATTTTTGCTATTTTTTGAAAACTTTTGAAAAATAAAAATTTTAGCAAAAAATTGCAACTTTTCATTTATTTTATTGCAAAATTTTTCCCACTTTTATCACTTTCACTACCAAGTTCATTCTCTTAAACAGACTTAAACTGTACTTTCAGAAATAGAAAATTTTTAATTTTTTTAAAGATAATATTAAAAGTTAGAATTCTCGAAAAGTTCAAGAAAAATGCATCTGTATTTTTTTTCATTCGTTTTTTTGTTATATTTTTTAAATGAAAATCACTAATTTTTATTTATTTCTAAATACCAGCTGTTTAAAAATTACAATTATTTTCCATTACTTGAGAGTTTCTAATACATTCTGCTGAGAGAACGTTTTTAAAATAACCAAATATTCTTTGAATATTTAAATAAAATTTTAATTTATTAGGGAGACAATTATCAAGGTCGAATCGGAACTTAAGCCTTATTTACATAAAACTGTAAATCAAAGTCAATGTAAATATCAGTAATTCAAATCTAAAGATTGTTGAGAAATTAATTTTAAAAAAACTTGCTAAGAATTAATCTCACTAACACATTTGACAATTAATTACTGATGAGCGATCCTGAAACACGCTTGAAAATTCAATGTTATAAAAGGAAAAAATAAAACTTTGTGGCGAAAAGAGCGAAATTTTTTTTCAATTTTTCGACACCGTGTCCAACTCCTTGCTTTTTACTTATTTAAAATTAATGAGCTTTCCAATTGTCAAACACCATTGTTTTTCTTCATGTTCATGCCTAATGTGATTAATATGAATGGCTTACAACTCGATATTTTACTATTTTGCTGATCTTTGATAAAACAACTGTTGCGTTGACAACATACAAAAATTTTTTAAAATAAAATTCCAATTTCTCACTTATTGCTAGCTTCATTGACAAAACTGTTACTCAATTTTAAACCTTTTAATAATTCAATCATTCAGTACTGAAAGCATAAGAATAGAGTAAGCAGTTTTCGAGAAAAAGTAATTCTAGAAATAAAGATTTTGTAATTGTAAGTTGCCAGCGTTCATAAAAATCAAAATATTCTGTAAATTATTGAATTATTTGCTCTATTTATTATTATTTAATAAACTTTTGCATAAAAGACGTCTTTCGAGAGCTTTAAGAACATGCTTATATTTGAAAAGTAATTTCTATTATAAGAAAAATTTCATCAACAACAAAGTTTTAGAATTGCTCTTATGAAGGCCATTAAAGTCTAAATAAAAACTGACAAACACAAATTTAATTAACAATTAACACAAGTGTCACTTTTTTTCGTTTTTTTTTCTCATTTATATAACTCTTATGTTTAAACAGTTGCGTGAATATTATTTGTTTGAACTTCTACAGTTTCATTTTTATATCAAAATCCATTTAAAATACAAATGTATGCTGATTTTGATCCAATTGTACTCTTAATATTTTTTTAATTGACAAGGTCATCATTTATCATATCATTTTCACAATTTAATTTCAATTCAGAGTTTTCTCTTTTTTATACACTCAGTTTTAGCAAAATAAAAAATTTCAATGTCGCACAAAAAATAGAAACAAAGACAATTTATTTTAATTAAATTGCATGCATGCATTTAATTTCTATTCTGTTTTCATCCGAAACTTGCACCTGTTAAAATTTCAAATTTAAAATTTAATTATGTTCTTCAGATAATAAATATTCAGACTGACAATGGAACTTGTGAGATCAATCCAAATGAGCTGTATGTAAATATTTTAAAGATATTACGTGAAGCAATTAATGGTATGCTTAAGACAAAGAATGTGAACTTTGTAACACAATTAAAGTTTTTTTTTAAATTTAGATGCTCAAGTCGATATTGAAAATGTACTGTGTCTTGGGATCTCAGTTCAACGTGCGACTTTCATCGTAATGGACAAGGTCACTAGTGAACCATACACACAGCTGATATCATGGTCAGATCAGCGAGCAAACGAAAAAATTCAAAAAATCAATGAAAATTTGTTTTTAAAAATCATACGAGGAGCCTCTAGCTTACTATTCTGTATGACACATAAAAATCAATTTAAACAAGGCAGCACTTTCAAATTAAAAAACGTATTTGTAAGTTATAAGCTGCAACTAATAGAGCGTTACATTTATACTTTCTCTTTTTTTCATTCACTCTTTTTCATATCTCGACAAGAGCAGATTGTACCACGTTTGTCGCACTTATTGCAAAATAACCGGAAATTAAGAGACGCAATGAGAGCCGGTCGTGCTGCAGTATGCACAATGGATACATGGTTGTTAAATCGATTGAAAAATATAAACAAATTTGAAAAATTTGAATTCATCACTGACATAACAAATTTTTCCGCTACTGGACTTTTTGATCCATTCACTTTAAAAACTATTCCGATAATGATGCAGTATTTTGGTATCGATGAAAGCATACTGCCGCGAATTGTGGATAGTTCGTATGATTATGGTTATACACACAAAGCTGTATTTGGTATGCCGATACGCATTGCAACCATCATCGCTGATCAAGCGGCAGCATTAATTGGTAATGCTTGCTTTCGACGAATGGATGCAAAAATTTCATTAGGAACAGGGAGTTTTTTGACAATTAATACTGGTAAGAAATGTAAGGGCTCACGTAATGGAGCTTATCCGATGATTGTGTGGAACACAGAGACGAAAAACAAAAAGCCATCGATAGTGTTTTGTTTAGAGCGAAGTTTTGACTACTCGTCGATGATTATTCGATTTGCTAAAACGGTTGGTCTTTGCAATGAGGTAGAAGAACTTTCAGACATGGCCAAATCCGTGAATGATGCAGACGGAGTTGTATTTATTCCCAAATTTCATTCAATGGCAGGCTTCATCGGTTTTAAGCAGTCAACAACAAAAAATCATCTTGTAAGAGCAATTCTCGAAACGATTGTGTTTATAGTTGCTCAATTTTATTTTCTCACAAAAGAAGAGTCAAATTATCATTATGATAAAATACGCATTGATGGTGGAATATCTGCAAATGATTTTATCTGTCAATCAATAGCTGATTTGCTGAATATTCACATTGAGAGAGGCATCAATAGCAGCGAAATAACATCAATTGGCTGTGCATACTTAGCTGCTTATAATTGCGGTATTCTTGATGAACTTGAGCATGCTTCGAAATTTTATAAGATTGAGAAGACATTCATTCCAAATGAGAGCAATAGACGAGAGCTTTTTATGCGATACAAAAGATTTGAAGATATTAATAATCAATATGAGAAGAATAATGCACATGTTTCCGTGATATCATCTTCACCCACCACAGCTCATCACTATTCATTGTTCCATAAAAACTTCAATCACTTTCCTTGACTCTACAATTATTAAATTAAATAAAAATTGCATAAATTGATGCGGAATTTAAAAAATCCTACTTTTATTCAATTGAACATGAAAATCCGAGGGGGTGACAGCTTCGAAGAAAGATTTAATTTTTTCTCCCTTTTTCTACATTTTCTTCATTTTTCTACACTTTCTACACTTTCAATTTTTGTTTATTTTATAAATATTTCATGTTTTAGGAATTTTTGAGCTCTCAAACTTACAGTATAGACGTAGAAAATTGGCAGAAATAATCTAAATAGGACTAAGAAAATTAATTCAAAAAAATTTAAGAAATTTTTCAAAACTTTGTTTTGTTTTGATCTTTCTACACTTTTCTACATTTTTCTACACTTTCCACACTTTTTCTCCGTTTTCGATTTTTTCTTCCTTTTCTTCGAAGCTGTCACCCCCTCGTGAAAATCTTTTTACCTTTTAAATCATTTTAAAAAATTTATTGTACTGGAAAAAGACAAAATTTTACTTATTAGATTAAAAATTCTTTTCATATGTTAATTGAAATATGGGTGAATCCACGAATAATGTGATCAATTTTCTTTTCGTATTTTTTTCATTAAATTCCATTTTTCTGATTAAAACAAAGATGAATCTTTATGCTTGCAATTGTTTTAGATGAAGTTTTTAATGTAGAATCTTATCATTAAGATAAATTTAAAATATAACTAGAATTTAAGAAGATATTAACAAAAAAGCGCAAAAATCCGAGCTAAGCCGAGCGAAAGAAAAATTTCTTTACAATTACAAATGATGCATTTTCTGTAAAGTTTCTTCACTTTAATCTTTCCATGGACTTAACATATACTTGAATAATCAAGCTTGGACTAGAAAAACAGCCTGAAATTGCCAAAAAAATTAATTTCTTTTTAACTCAGATTTTTTTTCTCGAAAGTACTGTACTCTTGAACTGATATACATTATGGGGTGAAATTGAAAAAAAAATGGATAAAAATATTTTCATTCATTTTTTTTGTTTTATTTACTGTAAATTAGCTAGAATAAAATAGAAAAAATTAAGCCAAATGTTGTGCCCATGCACCCCTTTTTTTCAAATCCATTGTTTATTTTGGGAATTTTCTAAGTTTTAGTGTCAATGCAATTTTCTTCAAAATTTTTTCACTGTTTTGCTCATAACTTTAGCAAATTTCAATGGATTTTCATTAAATTTAGTTTGTCGTGTTGATAAATTAAATTTTTATGAAAATTACAAAGAATGTCAAACATTCCTTAAAAATCATGGAGTAGCATGACATTAACCCTAAACTCACATACTGAGTAGTTCGAAAAAATGTTCAATTTTGACGAAAAAAGTTATAAATAAACAGAGTTGAGTAATTCTGCAACAATATGAGTAAGAAAAATCGAAAATTCGAAATTTTGAAAAATAATTTTATCTTCATTTTTTCTATGTTATTCTAGCCAATTTACACTAAATAAAACAAAAAAATGGTTTTTATCCACTTTTTCTCAATTTCGCCCCATAGTGTTATTTTTTTAAAGATGTTTAGTTTGTAAAAATTGTACAATAAAATTTTGCAAAGCGGAATGTCCGCGTTGGTGTTTATCTGAAATATTGAATAATGATAGAAAATTTTCTGTAATAAAGTTGAAAAATTATTCTATGAATTCTTTTGAGTTTTAATTATTTTATAAATACTTTTCCTATGATTTTTACTCTTTACTCTAATTAATTAATTAAAGTTTATTATGCACTCCATAATTAAAAGTAAATAAACTTTTCTATGAATTATTATAAATAAATACTTGATGGTTTTCATGAATGTTTATAGCATTTAAACAACTTTATTATAAAAAGCAAAACTCAGACATTGAAATTAAAAGAAATTTTCACCAACAGCAATAACAGCATAAACCACAGCTCTGTTATAACTTCAGTTGATGCTCAGCAACAGCTTAGTCCCATAGTGACCTAAATAATCAAGTACTTAAAACAGTGAACTTAGTAAATTCTCTCGAAAGAAAAAATATCAGTAATATTAACCGTCAATGACGTGTTAATAGCGCATTTTTCTATTGCAGTTCAGTATTTTGTTGCAAAACTAAATTTAATGAAAATTTAATAAAATTGATCTCAAAATAATTTCAAAACACTTTTCTATGAATTTCATGAAATTTTTTTGCAAAATTGACATCAGAATGCATTGTACAGCAATTATATTTGAAATAAAAAAATTTTTTTGAAAATTTTAATCGTGAAAAAGTTTCATGATGAAAATTTTTGGCACAAAAAAAACTTTTTTTTATCAAATTTTATCTAAATTTTTAGAATAATTCGTGAATGACATCGACTTTTAGAAAGTTCACTTTTACACAGGTCTCATGGTCGGCAGTAATAGATTAGTGCAAAAAGTTTGAAAAAACTGTCCTGGTAAAGACTAGTTAGGGAGACAGATGGACAGACGAACGGACAAAAAGTGGACAACAGTGCCTTTTTTCTTTAACAAAAATGCGTAAAAAACTTAATGAATGAAGAGAGTTTATATTAAAATGCTAATTGAGCTAAAAAAAATATCGAAAAGAATTGGCAGTTTTTCAAAAAATACTTGGTAAGGATAAAAATTGTTCAAGTATAAAAATTCAGTTGAATTTATTTAAATTCTTCAAAATATTCACTATTTTGCTTACTATATGCAAAGTTATTTTGCAATGTAAAAAGCCAGTTGAAAATAAATGAGAATAGATATTGGTAAACATAAAACATTGTGTAAGGTCAAGAAATGTTAAAAAAGAAAAAAAAAACTAGAGAGATAAGTTTTTAAATGGATGAAATTTGAATAAAATTTCAAGTAAAGATTTTTCATTTCGTTCAAAAAGAATCTCAATTATTATGACATTTTTTATTTTATTTGATTTTCATAGCAAGCGTATCATTCGAATATGTTAAAAGTTATTAAGGTGTAAATTTATAGTCAATGAAATGTTCATATTAGATAGCTTGCAAATCTCTTTCATTTTAACTTATTTTTTCATTCACAGAAAATTCGATACATGAAAGTTACACACGTCTTTATACATTTAGATTTTCTTTAACTTTTTATAAGAAGAGTCATTGCTCTTTTTTGTGAAATTCACGTACGATGAAATTGATTTTATTGTGTACTAAGTAAAATACAAACTTGCAAAAAAGCTCTAGAGAGTCAATAAAAATGATTTATGAAAATCAAAATTATTTTTTGGAGCATAAAAAGTCCATAATGTCAATGAATGAGCGTTT
>JACWBX010003882.1:15464-32287 GCA_014622435.1 Polypedilum pembai
CAATGAAATGTTCATATTAGATAGCTTGCAAATCTCTTTCATTTTAACTTATTTTTTCATTCACAGAAAATTCGATACATGAAAGTTACACACGTCTTTATACATAATATATTCCTATGTGATACTTCACCAGGGATTAGAAGTGTAAATTCAATTGTTATTTGAAATATTCTCTGCCACATTTCTTCTTTTCTTCGATTGTGAGCCTCAATTCAATATTGGGCCTGCTACGTTGCACCATACGTAATTTATTTTTTATGTAGATTTAATGTGTATAGTCATTATAATGAACGACAATGGAAACATTTTGTCTTCTTCTTGACACTTTGTGTATCCCATGTTTTGAGTTTAAGAAAATCATCCTTCCTTTAGAATTTTTTCTTATTCTTAATCTTATTCAATGTATGAATGAAAATGGATAAAAATTTTTGATTTCTTTATTTTTGTTATTTATTTAAAATGTATATTTTTGTATCTTATTGTAAATGAATATTAAATTAAAAGTCATGATTTTTTCAAAGATTTTCTTTAACTTTTTATAAGAAGAGTCATTGCTCTTTTTTGTGAAATTCACGTACGATGAAATTGATTTTATTGTGTACTAAGTAAAATACAAACTTGCAAAAAAGCTCTAGAGAGTCAATAAAAATGATTTATGAAAATCAAAATTATTTTTTGGAGCATAAAAAGTCCATAATGTCAATGAATGAGCGTTTATATAATATGAACATGACAAAAGTTTTTCATTATCTCGATCTTTTCTTCATGTGTACATCATAAGAGTGCCTCTTGATGATTATAATAGAGCTCTAAACGTATGCTAATGAAATCACAATATGAAGTTAAAAACACATTAATTTCTATCTCGTCTTTTTGCTATTAATAAAGTTAGTTAACTCTCTACATGCGAACAATACGTGTGACAAATTACAAAAACTTCTACGGAACATAAATACATTGATACTCACCTTGTGTAAAAGTCTATTTCACCAAAAAAAAATTAAAATATTTTTTTTTGCAAAACCCTTTTCGAATTCAAGTCGAGTCACTCGGCAGCCCATTAAAATCTTCTTAAGTGTAGTAATACCACAGTTCGTTTTAGAATAATACATTTTTCTCTTTTATTGCAAGTTAAATGACAAAATAATAAAGTTGGTTTAAGCATCAAAGAATGATATCACGTTTTGTTTAAAGCAAAGCTGAAAAAGATGCGCAAAATATAAAGTCATTACGAAGGTATAGGCTACTGTCTTTATTCTAAACCGCTTACCGGAAATTCAAAGCAGCTGAAGAACGCAAACAGACATCACGCAAATAAAAGATGTGATGGAAGTCCCATAAAATATACATTTTATATGATTCGGTTACATGTGTATCATTTGATAGAGGTACGACTATATACATTGAGTCGGGCGAGGAAAGGAGAAATTGGTTCAAAAAGAGCAAAAAGTTATCATATATTGCATGTATATCCTATGACATAGCCATAAAAATAAATCAGAATGTGATTGAATATGCGTGACATTTCATAAAAACGACACATAAATTTTCATTCATACTCAAAATGACTTTGAATGACGCGGGTAAATAGAAGTGAGGAAAGAATAAAGATTTTTCTCAATTTTCAATAAAAAGAAAACTTTTTATATTATTAATTTTTGTATCATGACTACCACTTTGGCACGTAAATTCGAAAATATTCTGTTAATTTTTGTCACAATTATTTTTAGTCTTTAATTTCAAAAAAAAACTCAAAACTCAACAGCCCTGAACACTCAGCAATGAAAAAAAAGTTTTTCAAGCGTTTGCTGGAGAAATGGAATCGGATGTATTTTATAGTGTAATTAAAATGAACGATAATTTTTTATCGTTTTGAACCGCACATATACACACAGAATGAACTCTTTTCAACTGCTTTATTGAATGTCAAATTTTTTTCTCTTCCTCTTTTTCCTTACTTAATTAAAGAATGTCTTCAATTACGTACAAAACTTTTGGATAATTTAAGAAATTAAAGGGAACGCGCAAGAGAGAGGAAGAGAAAATTTTGAGTGGAAAAGTTTTCAAATATTTCAACAAAACGGCGTTTTGAGCGAATTGAAAAATTCCCGATTTAAAAAAAAATGCGCTAGATTCATTCAACTGATGAATTCTTTTTTATAAATTCATTTCCATCATTCGTACTCGGCAGCTTTTCAATTCATTACCAAAGCTTTTTTGTGTAAAATCATTGTGTGTGATTGTGCATGCATAATCGTCAAAAAAGAAAATCATTTCAGCGAGGAATTGAAATGCTACTGCCATTGCTGCTTCAAAATCATTTGAAATAAAAAGTAGGTGTATTCATTTGCAGTCAAAAGCAACCGATAGAAAGGGAAAAAAATTTATTTTACCTTCATCTCACGTAAAGGACATAATCATATTTTTATTCCTGTCATAACCTTTTTTTCTCTGCTCTTTTCCGAGAGAAGAGTGGAATGAGACGACGGAAAATGGAAGGAATAAAACTGTTTGAATATGAAAATCGCCCTTCTGTGGCCTCTCTCCTTGCATGACTGAGTGAGCGAAAAATTTTCATTTCCAAATTTGATATTTTCATATAAAAATTAGAATTCCACTCAAGAAACCTAAGTAAATGAGCCTGCCAATGTATAAATAGTTGAGTGAAGAATTTGACTCAACCAAGAATTTTTTTTCTGTATTGATTTAATTTCAGCTGTGATTTTTTAAATGTAATAAAATTCACACATAAGAATTAATAAGAAGTGAAAGCATTCACGCTGAGGAATAAATTTTGTGGAAATCGATCGCATGCATAGTCTACATAACTTTGGCACACGAATAATTTGGATTATTGTGCTTGAGTATTTTTTCACAAAAACACACTCGTGCAATGAAATGCCATTGTGAAAATATTCAAATTTCATTTGCAAAAAAAGGCATTTATGATATTCAATCAGGCAATTTTCATAATTCACGGAACATGTTTTAATCGAAGTATAACGTAAATAGTGCCCTTTCACAACCCAGAGTAAAGTGAGTGGAATGTGAGCAACCTTGAAAATCGTTTTATGTGTGTTGCGTGAGGAGATTGCATAACGTGAGAGCAAAAAATGCGGAACCATGCGAATATACTCTAAGTGAGCTTCTGAGATTTTTCTTGTTAGCATTCTTTCATATCGTTTTACTTTTATACCCACATTCGAGGGATTGTGAATCAAGACTTTTGCTTCATCCTCATTTCCATTTCAATTTTTATATATCGAACTCCCGTGTGAATATTGAATATTTCGTACCAAAACGACTGAATGATCAAAAAGTAACATCAAATTCCATTGATAGAGTTTAGAAGTTCTATAAAGTGTTGTACGTGTGTGACACTATCATCATCAATAATTTTGACTCAAAGTGAAAGTGTGTGTCAGAATCCTTAATGAAAGTAGGCAAAAAACTTAAAAGCCTTTTCTTGTTATAAAACTGAAACTAATTTAGTAAGTCCTTAAAGGCACATCCTTCAATAACCTTTTTTTTTCTTCTCTTGAGAAAAAAATATAACAAAAAAAAAGTTTCCCTTTCAATTTTCAATTAATTGAAGAAATATTTAAATTTATTTCCACTCCCTTTGTCACTTTAAATGTAATGAACAGATTATGGTAAAAAAAATTAGGGAAAGATTCGAAAAAAATACACACAAAACTCATCAATCATTAAGAATAAGATGTAAATCTTTAGTCTTGTTGAGAAAATGGAAAACTTTTTTTTCTACATACTTACAATTTATATTAAAATTCAAAAACAGTTTTTCTTCTGTTTTGAGAATGATATAACGTTACATACAAACATGGGATCCACATTTAAAGAGGGGATTTTGAAGTTCTTTTTTTTCTTACTGCTGAGTTTTTTCTTACAATCTCCTCTAGGCTCTTTTCATCTATGTTTCGGAGTGGAAAATAAAAATTGCTGCTTGTATTTATAAAACTTTGTCTTTGAGTTTCAAGTATATACATTCTGTTGAGCAGAAATAATTTAATAGAAGTTTTATTATAGAAAAGTTGGACATTCTTTTGCATCATTATCAACTCATAGAAAATTTTGCTATTACGTAACATTTAATTGACCAAATTTTTGAAATTATCTTTCTTCCTATATTTAAATTAATTGTTTATTGAGCATAAAAATTTTTTCTTGAAATAATTTAATTCAATATTTTCAAAAATAAAAAAAAACCAACAAAAAATGTCTTAAAAAGTTCAACAATAAAAGAATCTCCTTCTTTTTTGCCTTAATTTTTATGAGATTTACATTGAAGAATAAATTTTTTTCTTTTTTGTTCTGTACAACAATGTTATGATATCGCACTAACAATAAAAGAAAAGGTTCAGTAACCAACATTTTCTCTTACCATTTCCATTGCATTTAATATTAGAATGTGTGTAGCAATAAAAGCTCAATAAAATTTTATGTTAAATACTCTAAACAGCACTGAATTGACGATGATAAAGCACAAATAATGCATTACTTATTTATTCGCATTTCAAAGAACATAAACAAACACTGAAAGAAACTAATAAAATATAATTCAAGCTCTGATATGCGGTAATTCGAATTGCCATTCACAATCCCATGTGCGCGTTAGACGTTGTATTTATGCTGAAAGGCAACTCCATAGTTCATATTGGCTCACCTGTATGTGTGTACACACTGACGCTCACATTTTTATGATTTAAGCCTCATGTAATAACCATTATGTTGTAATCCAGCGTTAAAGCAAAACACCCCGCTAAAAAGGGAGAGCAAAAAATGAGAATCGATTTACTTTCTGTTTCTATTGCTCTTTTTACGATTCCTACCTCTTCAGCATGTATTTGTACATGCATGTAAAATTTATTAGCCCAATTTTCGCAATGCTTACTTGGGTTTGAATAAATTTTTTATTTTACTTTCTTAACCAAAATATGTTCTTCTTTGCTTTTTCTCTTGAATTATTAGTGGAAAAAGGTGCCTTTTTATCCTCTCGATTCTACATAATATTCATTTTCACTCACAAATATTTTCGTTCATGTTTCCACAGTTAAAGTCCCTCACATCTAGAAATAGATATCTTTAAAATTCTGTCCAATAATAATTGAACGAAATAATTTTTTTTTATTTCAAATAAACATTTTTTGTATCATATTATTGCAACATTCCATTATATTTTGTCAACAATAAGATATAAAAAGTGCAAACTCTGAGTGAAACATTTATTTTTAAAATCATTTTTGGGTCAACGATTTGTATGTGCTTGAGCGAAAGATAAAATTCATCTCTTAGGGGAAACGAAGAAAAATTTTGTATTTTTTGAATGCGTTGTCAAAATTATTTTTGATTGCAAAAGTTTTTCGGGGTCTTGAAATGTTAATCCTTGAAAATTTAAATTACTTTTCAGTTTTAATTTCTAACATGTTTCTTCGTACTTACATTCAATTTATTCCTTCAACTAAAGTCAGTTAAATTTAATTAAATAACTTACATAACTTGGTAAATATTTATAATTTAAGCTATAACGTTTTCATTTTTCTTTCAATCAATTTCTAAGAAGGATCAACTGAAACTGTCTAATAATAAAAACATACCACGACCTTGTCATTAACCTCTTAAACCTGTCATTGCTACTCAATTAATATCATTATCTTTTATCTTCTTAAATTGCTGATTTTATAAATTAAAGACTTCAGTCTTTAAAAAAAGGAGCAAACTCTAGCATGAACACGAAAATAAAGATAGATACTATCAAATTTTATTCAAATAAATCATTCATTTGAAAATCTCCTCCTCTCTCTATTTTTGCCACAGAACATTGGCTTTTGTTGAATGAGCAAACTTTTTTCTCCTTCTTCTTCTTCTGCTTTTTCGATTTTTATAAGCACCTTATTTGAAATTGATAAGAAAACTTTCGACAGTTTATAAAAAATTATTTTTTTGATGCTCATAAAAATTATCAATTTTTACCAACAACATTCGCAAAATTTTCTGCTGCTGTTTTTAGCCGTCATCATGCTGCTTTTATTATGACAATTTTCATTCGCACTTCGCTTGATTCTTATTTTACTTTTGTTATTTTTATGTATGAAAGATGACAATTTAAAGGAAGAAACAAATTGTCACAGAAAGAGCGCAGCTCATAAAAAATTCAAATTCATGAAGTTGTTTTTTCAACATCATAAAGCTTTCATTATCTTACAGGAAGCTTTAAAAATAAAATAAAATGAAAAAAAATTTGTAACTTGTCATGCAATTTCATACAATTTTAATTTTAACGTAACTTTACAACTAATGAAAATAATTTAGTAATAAAAAATGCTTTATAAAGACATTAATCTACGACAAAATTAAATTTTTCCAGAATATCTCTCAATTATCTCTTTCTTGCTTGCTTGCTAATAGTTTCCATCCTTTAAAATTTGTCGCATGGGTAAATATACAGCAACAACATTTAAATGTAGTAGAAGTGTATAATGAAGTATCACATTGTGCATCTCTTATGAGTTTCAGAGAGAGAAAGAAAAAGCAAGAGATAGAATAATGATAATAAATCAAATAAATAAACAGCGTGTTGATAAACTCACAGCAGCTTTTCTTATAGTAAGGTTTCTGTCTTTGTATTTTAGTGTACTGCGGCACTTATTTAAAGCAGCGAGTTATGGTTCATAGTTATCTTTTTGTAATGAATTATTTAATAATAAATTTTTACTCTCTTTGCAGAGGCCATTCTTATGAATGAAAATAAAGCAAGAACGAATTATTTAATTGAAAAGTGTGAAATCATTGAAAATCAACAAAAAATTTCTACTTACTTACTACCTCATGAGAAAAGTTTTCCCATATCAATTTATAGAAAGATTTAAACCTAAAAATTATTGCCTTGAAATTGGATTTCCAAATCCAGTCCCAAAAATAAATTTATGCACTTTTCCACAATATACATAAGCTAGCTTTATTGATTTTTTTCTTCATCAACTCTCTCTCTTTCGCACATAAAATTATACATTGCATGACTTATGGCCTCTTATCATCAAAGTATAACTTTCATATATAATAATTCGATTTTAGTAGAAAAGAAAAAATTGAAAAAATTTTTGACAATCAAGTTAATGAATGATTTATGAGAATGCTAAACTCCTCCACGATAGAGAGATGGAGAAAAGGGAAAATTTCATAAATTCTATATTAATGTGAAAATGAATTTTCTATACCTCCATAATCATATACGTGAATGAAGAAGAGAATGTTTCTACTGCTGCTAAAATAACAATCTATAGATTGCTAAAATTATTCACCAATAAAGCTTGGAAAAATAAATTTCCACATGAATAGATTTTTATTTTCAGCACAATTTGAAATTACTCTATACGAGCAGCAGCACATAGATATGTGCAAACACAGCTCTCTCACACGCACAAAGGAGAAATTATTATTTTTGCAGACACTCAACGATTATAATCTTTGAATAAATGCCTATCGATAGAGCTATAGTAAAAATTATAGCGATAAAATAAAATTATGTGATAAAAAATTCTCTTTTTTCACCACACCACTGCGGCATTATACAATGCATTGAATTAATGTTATTATTGTGGGCAAAGCGACATAATAATGGTAAAATTCGCACATGCAGAGAGATAGAATTGATGTGGAAAATTATTAATTTAAATAATATTATTTTCGAGGTGCAAACACAATTGCGTGCGAGAAAAGTCTATTGAAAATCTCTCTTACTCTTTATTCTGTCTGAATAAACTTTAATATTCACATTATCATAGCGTATAAAATTTTTATCATTCGAAAATTAGTTAAATGTTTTTTTCATTTTATTAATCGACTCAATGCATTCATAAAGGCATGAAAATTCTCACATGCTTTTTGCTTGCTTAATAGTCATTCTATACACGCTGTTATGAGTATTTCTTTTTCATTCTCATTTACTCTGCCATCATAGAGAACGAGAAGATGAAACCACAGAAAAGGATAATTGGCAAGCATTTTCCCAATTTTTACGCATTCACTTCATGCTTTCATTCACTTCATGCTTTTCCCATTCACATCTTCTATCCTTTCTGATTATACTATGCCAAATGTAAATAGAGAAAGATTTAAATCGATAATGTTGTGTGATAATGAATTTACTCATCTCCTCCTCACATATACATATAAAATAAGCAATGACAATAAAAATTGTTTATTTCTGACTTTAACATTTTTAGTGGCTGAGTTAGAAATTTTCTTCTTAAAAAAGCACTCGACGCGTTGAATCGTTAAATCTAGTATTTTAATATACGAGAAAAAGACTCATTAATGTAGCTGATATCTTAACCAAAAAACACAACAATAACAACAACTCCGCCTATCCACAAAAATAAAAGAATTATGGTTGGAAAGAAGAAGCGAAGAGGAAGAAAACTATAATATGCATAAAATAATTTACTGTTACAATGCTATTTTTATGGCGTGATAAAAAGAATTTTAAGTACTTAGATATGTACGAAAAAAGAAAAAGAAGAAAAAGTAGCTACAGCATTATAAGCACTCATGCAGTAATGATTAAAAGCAGAAAATGTGACAGTTTTTCAAGAATTAATTTATTAATGCTCTATGATGTATTTGTTTCTGTAATGAAAATTTAATGCAAATTTAAATGAATATATGGACTAACTCAAAGGCTACAAAAGACTATGATTAGATTGGGTTGAATTAAATTTTGAATATTAGTTTGTTTATTAAAAGGTCATCAACTAGACGACGCATGAAATGATATATTTTTTGAAAATTGATTGTCATTCAGTGATGATTCTTCCGTGACCTAAATTAGTATATAAGCTCTGTCTTGATGCGATTTTTATTATAGACTAATTTCTTAAAGATTTAAAGCAAGAAATCTTTTGCTTACTATAGTTATAATGTCAATATCTAAAAGTTTGATTGAAAAAGACCAAAACCAAAAAAGTAAAAAAGATTTTTTCCCAATCGAAATTAAGGGAATATTTCCAAAGCATCGACATGAAGTACTCAACACAAATGGATGGGGTTATAAAGATAGCTACTTTGCATTAAAAAATGGACGTTTAATATTCACTGGAAATAGGTAAAAAATAAAAAAATTTCAAATTCTCATCATTTATTCATACCCAAGGAGATGACAGCTTCAAAGAAAAAGTGTAGAAAAAATAGATAAGTGTAGAAAAATCAAAATTAAACAAGTTTTGAAAAATCTTCAAATTTTATTGAAACAAATTTTTTAGACTTATTTAGATTATTTCTGCCAATTTTTTAATTCTATAGTGAAAGTTTGAGAGCTCTAAACTTTGTAAATCATGAAATATTCATAAAATAAACAAACATAGAAAGTGAAAAAGTGTAGAAAAATGAAGAAAACAGAGAAAATGGAGAAAAAATTAATTAAAATTTAAAATAAAATTTTTCTTCTGTTACCCCCTCGATAATACCAAAAAAATAAAATTTACCAAAAATACTTTAAGATTTTCCTTTTATTTGCCGTAGCATGCCAAATGCATATAAACGGAAATTGTAATGTATTTTTGGTTTCTCGGGCTAATAACAAAATAGAATAAATAGATTAATTTTAATGAAAATGATTCATCAGAATGCTTAACAAAAAGGCGTAATCAAATAAATCATAAAAACAAACAAACTAAAAGTAGATGAAACAGCAAATATTTCTAAAGTCAAAGTAGTTTTTGTTTGGGGTCACTCTAAGTTTTTGTGCAAATATCAATCTAAGAATTTTATATTTTAATATTCGTGTAATTTGACAATTTTAACTAATTTGATAAAATATTAAACTGTATTTTATAGATATTCAATGTGCAACATTCCATTCAAAAATGCACGCCCAATTCTTTTGCAGCTTTTCAATTACGATATCATTAATTTCAAGCCACACATCAATCCTGTTCACACTGAAAAAGATTATCCACCACCAATTAAGAATCAAGAGTTTGTTGAAGCTCTTAGAAAGACAAACATCGATTATTCACTTGATTTCAATGATCGTTTTTTTAGATGTCATGGTCAAGCAACAAGAGATTTTTATATCCTACGCTATTCCAAATTTCAACGAATTCCCGACCTAGTTGTTTGGCCAAAAAGTCACGATGACGTTGTGTTTATCGTGAAACTTGCAAACAAACACTTTAGCGTGTTAATTCCTTTTGGTGGTGGCACAAACATCACGCTTTCTCTCAATTACACAAAAAAAGATAACAGTCGATTTTACGTATCGCTAGACACATCGTTGATGAACCGTATATTGTGGATCGATAAAGTAAGCATGTTAGCTTGTATTGAGTCTGGTATTACAGGTGCTGATCTAAGCAAAGAGTTAGATAAATGTGGTTTCATAATAGGTCATGAGCCAGATTCTATTGAGTTTTCGACTCTTGGTGGTTGGATATCAACTCGCAGCAGTGGAATGAAACAGCAAACTTATGGCAATATTGAAGACATTGTAAAGAAAATTACTTTTGTGACAAGCATTGGTGTTATGGAGAAAAATTTTATTGCCTCACGCAGTTCTATTGGACCTGACTATGACCATGTTGTAATGGGTTCAGAAGGTTAAAAAATTTAAAAGAAAAATAAAATTAATTTTTATTGTATTTTTTTTTTGTTTTAGGAACTTTGGGTGTGATTACAAAAGTTGTCGTAAAATTACACAAAAAACCGTCCATTTGTCGGTTTGGTAGCATTCTTTTCCCTGATTTTGAATCGGGAGTCAAATTCATGTATGATGTTAGCAAATTCAAACAAAAACCATCAAATTTAAGGTTGGTTGACAATAAACACTTTCAACTGGGTCAACTGTTGCGACATAATAAAAATTTCATGGGCGAATTTATTGATCTGTTCAAAAAACACGGCGCATCGATTTTTTTTCAATATGAAATGTCAAAAGTTGCTCTTGCAACTTACTTGATTGAGGGTGAAAAAGATGATGTGAATACTATTGAAATCAAATTGAAAGAGACAGCATGGAAATATTGGGGTATTTCCGCTGGTAAAAAGTATGGTGAAAGAGCTTATTTAATGACCCTCACTGTATGCTACATTCGAGTATGTTTGTCTTGAATTCCTGCATATTATGTCACAATATGTACATAAATTTTTATCTTGCAGGATTTCTTCTTTGATATGGGTTTCCTGTTTGACTCCATTGAGCCAAGTGTTTCATGGAACAAGTGCTGGGCAATGATCAATGCAATAAGAGATGTTTGGAAAATAGAGACAGAGAAAAGGAATATTTTTAATATTCTCGCACTGCGAATTTCACAAATTTATAATGACGGCGTCTGTGTTTATTTTTATTATGGAATTGGACCAACAACTGAACGTGACCAACTGGAGATCTTTGAAGAATTAACAGATATTTTGCGTAAAGTTATCCTATCAACGGGAGGAAATTTAGTAAATTTATCAGAAAAATGTCAATATCATCATGGTGTTTAATAAATTTCTTCACTCATTGCAGTCACATCATCATGGAGTGGGAAAGAAAAGTTCAAAATGGTATCCACCATCTGTCTCAAGAGTCGGTGTTGATATCTTCAATGCCATTAAGGCTAAAGTTGATCCGAAAAATATTTTCGACGCCGGAAATTTGGTAGAGGATAAAAGCGGAGCAAAGCTGTAAGACTGCTAAGGGATTAAAGCCACACTTCACCTTGAATTCTCTGCTAAAGCTTATCAAGATGATGATTTTCTTGGAGAGCAAAGCGCACCACAAAAAGCACTCAAACAAGAGAGAAAAAAAGTTCGCCTCTTGAGAGCAAACAAAAATCTTTTAACTTTATTCAAAAATTATCTTCTTTTTTTCAACCAAAATCATAAAACTGCAAACTAAGCTAAAAGTTTGAAATGAAAACTTAAGTGTTTGAAAATATAAGATGAAAAATATTTTAACTTACTTGTAGTAAAAGTTTTAAAATTTCTCTCTTCAATCATATGTTGTATGAAAAATGATAAGAATCAGTCAGTAGCACGAAGAAATTTGAAGAAAAATGTTTAAAGTAAGTCGATTGAACACGTAATTTCAGTTTCAACAAAGCGTAAAATTTTTCCTTCTATTTCCAATTGCAATAAAGTAATTTTTTTGCCATTCAATCGCTTGCAATAATGTAGATTCTCACGATGCGATAATGATTGGAGTTCTTTAATTTCTATTTGTAATAAAAACGATAAGATGGCGCAAGAATTGTGAAATGGCTTGTTGGAAGCATAAAACTTTTTTCTTCCTCTCTTTATTCAAGCACTCATTTTGCTGGCAGTGAATTTTATTGCATGAACAATCATCCGAATGAATGAAATTTGAAAAGACTTTTTCAAACAGCAGCATGGAAATGTTTCAAAATTCAATTAGAGCTTGGCACACACACTCAGCTCTCCTTTTTCTTTCTTGCTAATATCTTTAAACACCTGCTAGTGGCAGAATGAAACCTTCATCACATTGTATGTATGAAAAAAGATCTTTTTATTGAAAATGCAATGCATCTACATGCATGACAAACCAATTACTTTTTATCTCTATCAAAAAAAAATACTTTTAATTTTTCAAACTTGGCAAGCTTTGAATTTTTTGAAGAAAACGTTTTTCCACTACTTCTTAATGTCATGCTATGATAATATACCATTGGAATTCAAACGAGTATACAAATTCTACATACTTCTCTTCTCTTTTAAAAAAGCTTTTTTACTTAATTTTGCACAAATTTGAATAATGATGTGTGCATATAATCGAAATTACAGTAAAAGAGAAACATCATGAAGAATGACATATAGTAAGAAGCAAATATATGCACTCAAAAGCAAAATCACCTTGGTAATAGAGTAAAGAAAAAAAGATACAGTATTTTACTCAGTATATTAATAAAAGACACTGACTTTGAATGAAAGTTGAATACACTCGTCTTTTGAAGGAAGAAATCAGTAATGTTAGCCGTCTGTGACGTATCAAAAGCGCATTTTCCTCTGTCAGAACAGTATTTTAGAGTAGTGGTGTCCAATCTTTTCTGGGCCACAAACAACACACTTCGAACGAAAAAATTTCCGAAAACCGAAATATTTTTACATAATATTTATAAAAATTCGATAAAAAATTTGACAACTTCAACTTGTTTTTTAAGTTCAAGAAAAAATAACAATTGATTTTTTATTTTGCCGGGACACACAGATTGGACACCACTGTTATAGAATGAAATTTAATCTGACAGAATTATATTTAATAATCTTGAAGTTTTCAGTTTTTAGGGCAATTTATTTAAAATTTTCTAAAATAATAGTATCAAAACACACGATCATTTAATATTTGAATTATGTGTATAGTCGTATTAGGCCCCGTAGGTAAAATTCACAGTCTTATTCTGGAAGTTGAGTTTTGAATATGTGCTATTATAATCTAATTTAAGACTCGGTTATGGCTCTTTTTCTCGAATATAATAGCCGGCTCTTATTATCAAGGAAAGACGGTAAGAGAAAAATAATAAATTCTTAACGTTTTTTAAAATTTAAATTCTAGAAATTTATTATTTGAATACTAAGAAATTAATTAATATTTTTAGTTTCTTGAAGAAAATCATTGACATTAAACAAGATTTCATAGAAAATAAGCGGAGATGATGAGAAAATGAAAGCTTTAAGTAATATGAAATTCTCGACAGCGATTTTCATAAATACACGCTTATGCTAAGACCTAATTTCAGGATTATATAGTAGATGAAAATGATGGATTAAAATTGTCATTAAAAGCAATCATGAATGCAAAGCTCCACTAGAATTGAAAACATTGTGCAAACACTAATAAACTCATATGACATAACTTTCACATAAAACATTGTTCATGAAGTAGCCAAGTATATAATCACACGATAATTCGACAATGATAAATTTTATGGTTCAATTGAATTGAATTTTGATTAGATAAGCCACTTTCCGCTTTATTAAATGACTTTAGATTCCTTTCTCGTGCCAGCACTTATTTTCAACAAATTCTTCAAACAATGAAGACGTTTCTATTCCTACTTTCGGTCGCTGCATCAGCACAAATAACTTTTGCAGCTCTAGGTTTTGTCAAATACAATGAAAAGGACAACATTCTTCGTGAGCCACCTCTTCGTCAGCCCATTCCGACAGTTGATGTTATTCAAGAGGGATGGGTACGACAACGCTTGGACAATTTCGATCCACAAAATACTCAGCATTTTTACATGAGATACTTGATGAATAGCGAACATCTTCAAGAAGGCGGACCTATTTTCATTGTAAGTCATTGACCTCTTTAATTTCTTTTTTTTATTAATTTTGCTTATAATAGTTCGTTGGTGGTGAATGGACAATTTCACCTGGTACGATTAGAGCTGGTCATATGTTTGACATGGCAAAGAACTTAAGTGGTCTCATGATATACACCGAACATAGATATTATGGCTACACAACTCCCACACCTAACTTGGAATTAGATAATATGCGCTATCTTAACATTGACCAAGCTTTGGCTGATCTTGCACATTTCATCGTCTTCATGAAAGAACAAATTCCTCAAATTCGCAATTCACACGTCATTCTTGTTGGTTGCTCATATAGTGGTACTATGGTTACGTGGTTTATGCAAAAATATCCACATCTTGCTGCTGGTGCTTGGTCAATGAGCGCTCCACTTCTGGCAAAAGTAGATTTTATCGAGTATAAAGAGGTTGTTAGTCATGCTGTACGTACAGTTGGAGGAGAGCAATGCAGTGGCCGCATTCGTAGAGCCATTGAACAAATGGAAGCATTTGTAAACGCTGGTAACACATCAGAAATTAACAGATTATTCCGCTTGTGTGATCCTTTAGATCTCAATAACCAACTCGATGTTTGGTCTTTGTTTTCTGATGTTGCTGGTCCATGGTCAGGCATGGTGCAATATTACGACGAATATTATCAGGATATTGAATATCCTTGTGAACAGCTGGTTGCAATTCAAGCTGATTCCGATCTAGAAGCTTACGCTACATGGCTGATGAATCGTTGGCGTATAGGCAATGGATGTTACAACCACACTTATGCAGCATTTTTGGATGATTTTAGTGGTACTAGCTGGGATGATTGGGTTGCAAGAAGCGAATGGCGTCAATGGCTGTACCAAACTTGTGCTGAATATGGCTGGTATCAATCATCAGGTTCAGAACATCCAGAATTTCTTTTCGGTTCAAGTTTTCCTGTTGAATTTTCATTGCAATGGTGTCATGATCTCTACGATAAGTTGTGAGTAGTCATTAATCTATTTAAGTACAACAAATTGAGCCATTTCTCATGATATCTTATCAGTTTCACGCCTGAAATCGTTCATCGTAATATTGATAGAACAAATATTATTTATGGTGGTTTTGAGCCAAATGTAAGACGAGTTTACTCTTCGCACGGTGAATTTGATCCTTGGGCACCAATGGGAGTAAGTTCAGATATAAATGATGAGTCACCAACAGTCATTTTACCACGTGAGTTAGTTGAAAGCTTGGGGAATTTTTTTGGATTTATTGTAATCCTCTTTTAGGCCAGTCACATTGCAGTGATATGAGTTCTATCAGCAGCCGAGACACACCGGAAATGCGAGCACATAAAGAAAGACTTTTCCAGGTCATTCTACGCTGGCTTGAAGAGGCTAATCGCAATCAACCATCTCCCGAAGCTACAAAGAATTGAAAGATTTTTTTTGTTTACCTTTGAATAAATTTTTTCTTTTACTAAAAAAATTGTTCCACAATTTCCCACATGACGGCTTCTTTTGTAGTATATGTGTTTGCGTTGAAGACCCACTTCAATTTGAGTAAAGAGAGAGAAAGAGAGCAAAATCCACATGATTAATTATACATAAGTGAATTATAGCAGAGCTTTCTACCTTATCATATTCACACATATATGTAGGTATATACATATGAGTAAATTTATTTTTTCCTCTCTCAAACCCATATATATTGTATGTGTGTGTTATGAGTGAATTCACTCAGTTCACTCTTTTCTCATGGGATCCATTCATTCCATTGAAGATGAAAATCGACTGTGCAATGTTACCGTTAAGGATATTTTTCATCATTACAGCACGGAAAGCTTTATGTATGTGAAATGATGGAATACATGTAGAGTGTGAGGGATGTGATGAGTGAAGGGAGTTGGGACGCATAAAAGTGCGCTCACTGGCACAACCGAATAAAGCAATTCTGCTAATTTATGACTCACCATCATCATCTTCATTGAGTTTCTTTCATTCACACTCACTGTGTAAATTTACAAAGCAGGTCAACTTCATTCTTTTTTAAAGAATGGATTATGCATATTTTAATGCTTTTGTGTAAGTTTTTTTGAAGCTTCTTGTTTGGAAATATCAATTCTATTGAAAGAATATAATTGAAATGCATTACAATGATTGACCATCAACGCACACCATGATTTTAAAGTTTTCTCCTTTCGTTCAGAAATTTAGACGAATTTCTTGCTTCTTGAAAATTTCCCCTTAGCATGTTGGTATATGCGCATGTTTATAAATTTATTTGGCATATTATCTATTGAGATTAGCATAATGATGACCTTCACACACCACTTGTAAAGTACATTGTTATGCATATCTCTATACATCTCATCCTAAGGCAAGTCTCACCAACGCACAATGTGAAAAGATTATGACTAGGGTTCGGAAATTGTCATGCATGCATGCATGCGCATGGCAAAATATGCGCATGCATGCATTGATGGCATGCGCATACACTTTAACGGAAAATAAAAATTTAAATTTTTTA
>JACWBX010003883.1:2705-13708 GCA_014622435.1 Polypedilum pembai
TCAAAATATAAACAAAGCTTTGTGATAAGAAAATTTAAATGACGCTTTAATCTTTCATCTTCACTCACATTTAAATTAATAAACATTGAGTTTATACCGCATGAATGTGTAAGTTTTTATTTACAAATCTGATTACAGTAAATTGTCGTTCTGAGCGGATGAATATGAATTATGAGCGGATAGATAACTCTCTACAGATTTACATTAAAAAATAATTAAATATTCCATTTTTTTTATAAATTTCAGTTATAAGTACTGTTTGTTATTATAAACTTATTTAAACTATATACTCACAGTTTTTTTTTTTTTGGGTGAACTCCACCCAGGATGACGACCATACGGTCCGCTTTATTTACATAGACTCGCACTATTGATTGAGAGATCTTACAGCGCGTGTCACACTCGCTTAAACAACAATTCACGACATCACATCAATAATTTAAACATCCTCAATCTGATTTTCCTCTTCTGGCCTACGTATAATTGACAGCTCTCGTCACTGCCTGTCAGGCTGTTCCATCAATATCGGACATCCAGAATCGAAAAAAACGTCTTTGTTTGTCTACTGAGCAGTCATAGTATCTAATCTTTTGAAAATCTGAAAAAATGCAGAACCAGAATTCGAATCCAGACAGCTCGAGTTAAAGTACAATTTTAAGATTCAGTGTTCGAACCAATCGGCTATCGAAGCACCTAACTGCTCTAAATCTATCATTTAAATTTAGCATTAACGTGTTACCTTTATTATAAGAGTCGAAATGTTTTTGAATTTCTACGATTGAAATCGTTAAAAAACTTTCTATCGATACCCTGATTCTCACAACTTTCACTGTAATCGTTTTCTCTCAATAAATATCAACTCTCATCATTAAAAACGCGATGTTTATTTTATTAGTTTTCATTTACATAAGCTTAGAGGCAGTCGCTACAAATAAAATAGCAGCAACAGAAAATAACCAAAGCAAAACTTATCAACAATTATTGCTGAGTATGAAGTAGGTTACAAAGGCACAATCCACAATCATAAATTTAATTTCATATATATCTCTCTCTCCACCACCCATGATTTATGCTTATATGTGAGCCAACAAACAAAAACAATAGTAAGAGAAGATTTTCTCATGTAGATTACTGAATTTAGTGCAGTTCCAACTCATACTGATTGCATTATCAAGCGAGGCCTTCAATTTAAAATGTAAATTTAAAGAGGACATTGTCTGGCATCGTTACTCTTGTGATGTACAAGAATGGCTTAATAATGCCAACCATAATCATGCAAGAATTTCAATTGTCGAGGGTCAACATTTTACGCAACATTCAAATGATGATGTTTTAACATTAAGAATAGAAGGTATTCGAGGAATAAAATATTTCACAAACGATGTTTTTGTGAAATTCAAAAGCCTACGAAATCTTGTTATTGCTTCGACAACTTTAGAATTTTTGCTACGTGGTGATTTTTCTCTTGCAAGGAATCTGATGAATGCGCATATCACACACAATGAAATCGGAGCAATAGAAGACTATTGCTTTCATGGAGCAAACATGTTGAAAACATTGAATTTGCGAGATAACAAGATACGCGAAGTATCAGAAAATGCATTCAAGGGACTAACGACTTTGAAGTTTCTCACACTCACTCTTAACGAAATTGATTCATTACATTCGACAACATTTGATGATCAAATTTATATGGAGCAGTTGTCGTTGTCGTCGAATAAATTGCGACACATTGACGAGCGTTTGTTCAGCAAAAATTTCAATCTCGAAGTACTTTTTCTCGACAACAATCAATTGACGTTCGTTGGAGGAAGAATTTTTGAGAGCAATATACGATTGAAAGAAATTTACATGGATAACAATCAAATCAAGCATATTTCAAATGTTCAGCAATTTCTCAGAAATTTGAATGATCTTCAAGTTGTAGTGTTTAACAATAATACATGTGTTGACACGATGTTGTTTCTTATAAATAGTTTGCATCCAAATTATGGTGATGTTTTTAAGAATTGTTCAATTGAAACTCTATGAAAATATTTTTAAGAATTCTTCTATAGCTTCTTATTAATTAAAAATGAAAAAAAATTCTGTCTATAAGCAATTTTACATATGCAATGTTCATGTAATTTTCCTGCAACGACATAAAAAATAAAAGTTATGATGATGAAATTTCTTGCTTTTGCAATGTTTATATTCATCAAATGCTTTTAATCAACATTTTGCATAATTTTTTGCTGCATTTTATTTATGCGTGTTTTTACTGCTTTTATTATAGATTATTATTCCTCTTAAGCCTCAACAACATGAAAGACATAGAAACACTAAACTACATTTCATTTTTGTAATTTTCTCTACATTTTATTTTCATTCGCAAATTGTGTAATATTTTTACTTGCATGCAGTAATTTATGCGTTTATAGAATAAAATGAAAACTTCTTAATGCATGTAGTATGACTTTATTATAGTTTGTGCCACAAACTTCATAACTACAAATATGTATGCATAAGTGTATTTGTCATTATATCAAGGGTGGAACAACTCTTGTATATTTTGTCATGTGAGTGAAAAAATGGAGAAACAAAAAAATTTTACAACTTGTGTGTATGATTTTTGACAATTTCTTTTATCTTTTATTATTAGAACTTCAACTTTCTATATATATTAAATTAAATTGTAAAACTTAGAGTAATAAGCTTCACAATATATAAGCTTCAATAAAAATTTTCTCTCAAGAAGTAATACAATATTTTAATAGCAAATTTTGCTGTTAAAATTCAAATCCAAAAAGTTGTCTTTTTCATAAAATTTTTCTAAAGAACTCATTTTTCGAATCTAAAATATATTCGGAAATATTTCAAAAAATTCAAACTAAATTTCTTTAATATTTTCATAATTTTACACCCTTTTTTACGAAAATACAAATTTAAATTTCTTTCTTTATTCTGCTTTCTAGTTATTTAAAAAAGAAGAAAATAATTAGCAACAAACATTAACTATATCTGTGAATGGAGAAAGGAATATAATACTTTAAATTGCAAAGTTTTTATTTTTTTTATAACTGAAATTGTCTGTTTTTTTTTTTTAAAAAATTAACGCGTAGTTGCGTACCACCGGGAATTCCGAAAACCTTATTTGACCGTTATTTTTGTCGATCTGGTATACTAGGATTTGTCTCTTTTTAAACAGTACGGAAAATTCTATTGCTTCTTATTTTTTGCTTTATTCTTTGATTACATTAACATATCAAAAAATATGTGTAAAGCGTTTGAGAGCAAAATTATTAAGCATGAAGTTTCCTTCGACTTTTTACATGATTTCGCGGTTATTTCACAGTTGGTAAAGTTTGATGTGAGAAAATTTTGACATGTGGCAGGCCTTATTGAGCTTTCAAAGTTACTTCAATTTGATAAAGAAAACCATTTCAATAAACAGCTTTTCTGTTGAACGTGTGATGTAGAAGAAAAACACCTCAAAGCCCAAATTCACACCAATTTAAAATCATCATCACGAGGGTATAAAAAATAAAAACAAATTTTAAAGGCGATGAAAAGTAAACAGTCGGAAGAGAAAAGTGCTATGTTTTATTTTTCTTCTTTTCAACCCCACGATCTCTATACAGCACGTCTTTATCTCTTCACGATGCCATAAAAATACCAGAATAAATGCTCAACATCTCAATGAGATAGAAATAAAAGTGGTAAAAGTGGAAGCGGATAGAAAGAATTTTGATGACGTAAAAATAGCTGTGGAGGAGAGTTTAATTCAGTTAGCATGGAAGTTTCATTTTGCCGCTGTTTCTGTTTTAAATGTAAACAATTCATTCAACTCATTCTTGTTTGCTCTCTCGTTCGTTTGGAAGGCAATGAGCTCAACAAATATCTTACAAACGATGTTACGCGACTTCATTCCACCTTTAAATTTCATTTTCATTTCTATTTCGTAAGGAAACAGCAGAAGCAGTACTTTTATATTCAATTGGCATCAACATGAGCAAATTACATTTTCGCGTAAAGAAAATTTTACATTTACTATGTAAGACTGGTGCTTTCGCGCACGACTTCATCTCGTTTTATCTTGTTATATGTACTTCTCCATCCACATGCGGTGATAATTTTATTTTTTATTTTCGTTCGTTTTATCTTTGAATAGATTTAAAAATGAATTTGAGTGATCTTGGCTTATAAATTATTGATTATAAAATCTTGGTAATTTTATTAAAGCTCAAATTTCATCATAATAAAGAAATAAATTTTCTCCTTTTACTTATTCACCTACTTTTTTGCCTTCTACATACATAAATATAACGATAAAATTTGACTCCTATTTGGTTTCTTTAAAGGTACGATATTAAGATAACAGGCTATGAGAGAGAATATTTCACAACATCATTTTTCTGCTATGATAATTATTACGCCATAACCATTCATGGATTCATAAATTTTTATTCTGTATGTTGCCTTCTTCACTTCCCTTCTTTTTTTTTATTCTCTCTCTCTCTTGACTCACTCGTGTATTCACAATGAAAATGAAAAACCCGTAAAAAGTTTATTTTATTTTATTATTTTATATTCTCATCTTTTATATAAAATTTGTATATAAATATTTTGTAATAACATAATGAGATGAGCTTTGTGGAATTAGTAGGAGAAGAATGTGCCTTGTGTGTGTATGTGTTTGTGCATGAGAGTTAGGTGTTTTTAATTATGAAACCTGATTTGTATATGCAGAGATTTATAATGATAATTATGAAGAATTATGAGGATGATAAAAAAATTATGTGAGCATGTGAGTGATAGGAATTTTTTTATGATTGAAATAAATTTTGAAGCTTTATTATCGTTCTAGGCATTTTAACCTTCATTGAGCAGTGATCTATGAGTTTTTGAAATTTAATAAAAGTCTATAAACAGCAGCAGTCAAAATCTATAAAAATCTAAGATATTAAACTTCAGTGAAGTGTTGATAGAAAGGTTTTTCGTCACAGATCTGTCTTTGATTAAAAAATTTAGAAATAAGCTGAAATTTATTACTACAACACATACTTACTAACCATCTTCAAAAATCTTCCCATCATCATATATCTGATGACAGTTATATCCGATACGGAAGGAAGAAGAACGAGCAAAAAAGAAAGAGATTTCCGGAAGGAGATGAAAAAAGCTTCTTTTCGTGCTCAACAAACGATATCAATAAATTATCCATTTCATTCTTATTTTTACCTTCTTTTCCCTACCTATCCAATTTTCTTCTCTTCTTTTGAATCTTATAAAGAGCTATGAATATCCATATAAAATTATACAATTTTGCCTTAGGATGGAAAATGATATGTGAGCAAGAGAAGAATGTTAGAAATTTATTAGTTGAAATAATAATAAAACACACACGCTTCAATATACGCTATGCTAGCCATCATATTCATCCCCATTGCGTATATATTTACTGCTACTGCTGCTGCCAAGATACAATTTTAAAAACGAAGACAAAGGGCATAAAAGAGCCAAGAAAAATTCCTCAGTTAAAATAATAAACCCGGAAAACAGTATGACTTATGGGCTATTATGAAATTTGGGCGCTCTCTTTATTGTCATTTTTTCGTTTTCTTACTGCCCACCAACTGCCTTGCTCATTCTTGACCCTTTTTCTTCTCCTCTCTTCTTTTCTTCTTATATGATACTAATATATAAAATTTCCTCAAACATATTTCAGGTCATTTGAGCTTAATAGTGAGAGAGATGGCGATGGAATATTGTGTGAAAAATATATTGTCAGATAAAATGTTTAATGCATATTAAATGAACAGCGTGTAGATGAGCTGGCAGGCAGGCATATGTTGCAAAGACAAGGAATGATGAGAAAAATAATCATCTTCATTGCCTTACACAATATCATGTCACTGTCAACAATGATGTGTATATGAATAACTCTGTTAGTAGACAAACGAGAATGAAAAGAAGTTCCCTATAATAGACAAAGAGTAAAATATTGTGTTCTTGATGTTTGTCTAAAGCTTGATTGCCAATAAATTTAATGAAATTTACCTGCTGCTTCAATTATAAACCATAAATGTTTTAACATGATAAGAAAAGAATAGACTCAAGGGATTTAAAAATTTTTATTTATGATATAAGGTTATTGAAAAGTTTTAATTTTTGAGAACTACATTTTGGGTTTTAGTCAACCGTCATGAAGTTGATAAATATTAAATTTTGCTTATTATCTTCAATAAAAATTAATTACTTAATAAAACATTTCCAATAAATTTTCATGTAAAGTTGGAAAACTCCAACACAAATAATTTCTTGTTCATTTTCTTTCTCCATAAAAAGTTCACGATTAATTCTTTGGCGCCCAAACAGGATTTTTTGCGTTAAATTTTTTGAATTAAAATTTTACCAATTTCTCATGTTTAATGCGCTCCAATTCAAATTGAGTACCAAAACGGTCTGTTTGGCCCTCAGGGATAAATTTTTTGCCAACAAAATTTAGTTACACGTCCTTCGTGTTTTTGAACAAGTAACGGTCTAGTGAAATTATTAGGAATAATTATAATGTTCATCTCTTTGCTTTAATTGATTCAAATAAATTTTCCATTCAGAATTTCTATTTATAAGATTACAAGACAAAAAGTTTTTCATATTACTTTATAAACTTCATATGTAAACAATAAAATAAAATCATGTTCATGATAACGATAACTGAAAGCAACTTATGATGACTTTATATGTTTAAAATATTTTAATAATCTCATACTAGATTTATTTTATTGTCAAACAAACTTTAATTAAATTTTCATTACTTTTTTATTGCTGTTGTGAGAGAGTGTAATTCTTTACAGAGAGAAAATGAATATTTTAATTTTCCGGTGGGACAAAAAAAAAAGAATTAGAGAAAGAAATAAAAGGATTGCAGGTGTTTTTTTAAGGGAAAAGTTTTTCAAATTTTGGATTTCTTCTTAAATTTTTTTTAGCTTGCATCTTCCAAAAAACATCTTTCCTTTCCCATACGACTAAACTTCTTCACACTCTTCCTTTATTCGCATTTATTCATCAGCCTTACCTCAGTTTGCGTTTAAATGCACAATCAAAGAAAAATAACAGAAATCATGAGCCACGGAGTATGAGAAATTTTATTCTCTTGTTCACTTCGTGCTCACATTAGTGTTGAGTATGCGCATTAAAAGCTCTCATGCTGTAATTTAATTTCATTCGTTTATCTAGGTTTTTACTTCAAAATTTCTTCTCGCAATTTTTCGTTCCCGCTTGCCAAAAAACTTCTTCTATTAAGCAGAGCAATGTTTCAGTGATTGAAAATCGTTCAGTTCGTGTGGATGTGCTATTTGCTTGTTGCCGTAATTTATCTAGTGAGTTCCGTAATTCGCGCGTATACGAAATTTATATAAAATTCTCACTGAATAATTCCAAGTAGAGCAGCGTGTGATGATTTTCACAAAACGAATTTCTCTTGACATAAGATGTTAACGGGAAAATTAAAAGAAAATTTTACATTTTTTGGTTTGTCGCATTGCTCGTAAATCAAAAAATACAAAACAGCAGCAGCTAAAAATTTTGCTTGAAGAGTGAGAGAGAAAAAAAGAAGTTAGTTTGAAAAGTGTCGCCTTTGGTAAAGAGAGAGCACATACAGCTAATATTTATTCCGAGATAACAGGACACGAGACATAAAATTCCAAAGACGTTAACAATAAATTATTGTTTATGAAAAAGTTATTAAAAATTCATGGCATAAGCGAATAAGAAGCAAGGCGTTGAAGAGCTGGAAAAGTAAATAAACTTGCTCAGTGTTGCCATGTTCTCCCTAAAATATTTTTTATTTTTTCATTCATTTCTTTCTGCGGTGATAACATGTAAGCATGTGAACGTTGAAAACACCGAGAATAAAAAGCAAAACATATAAATAAAATCCACAAAACTGAAAGAGAAGCAGAAAAACATTTGAAATTAATAAAAGATAAAAATGAAAGGAAGTGAAGTAAAACTGCTGTAAATTCTATATAAATGAGAAGAGAATAAAAGTGCTTATTATGAATTTAGAAAATTCAACTGTCGTTATTTTCGTTTCAAAATGTTTGTGCATCATTGCCTTTTAGAAATTATAAAATCTTGAAAAGTTTTTATTTTTAAAAATAGAGTAAACGATTACTTATTTGTTTACATTTGAAAAAAAAACTGAATTTCTCCTTTTTCAATAGCTCACATGTCATTCAGTTATCTTCAATGTATTCTTCAATGATAAATAATGATCATAAATGCACTTGTTTGTTTCTAAATTCGATTATTTCTGAAAAAAAAATAATAAATTGTCTAATTCATGTTTTTAGGAAATTTTAAAAAATAATTTTCTTCTATTTCAATTGTTTTAAATATATCTTCAAATTTATCAACTAGCTGTAATTTGATTCATAATTGATAGTTAGCAACTCAGTGAGTTTTTATATATTAAAATTTCACTAAATTAATTCACAGAAGAACTCGAAAATATTAATTTTACAATTAATCAGTTATTAAGACACGAAAATTTGTACTGAAAAATGCAAAGAGAGTTGACACGAGTGGAAAAAATTTCAGGCCATTTGTACAGGCGAAAATTAAATTTCATCAGAAAAATCAGCTATGTGGCTTTTTGGTTGTTATAATTATGAAATAGCATGAGAAGAATATTTTCGGAACTATTTTTCTAAATTTCGATTTGTTCGGGTCAAAAAACTGTTTTAAATATGTATTTTCGTCTATATTTATGATTAAAAATTCACAACTCTTGACCAGTGTATCATAAAAATATGGTTGATACCTTGTTAAAAAGGTCTTTAAAAGACCTTTACAACTAATAATGTAATATTTACTTTTTATTCATGACCATCAGAGCGCCATTAATGATGACATTTTTTGATACTTGTTTAAATGAGAAATGGAAAAATGCTTTTTAAAATTATTTTAGTGTTTTACACAATTTTTATATGACTCATACAGAATTTTTCCTTAATATGTTACTTGTCTAAGACAGCAAGTCTTTATAACAAAAACAAATAAAATAGAAAATAAGAAAGTAAAAAAAAATTTCGTCTGTCGCCTGTAACAACTCTGTTATTACCAAAATTGTCATCAACAAGTGTTAAGTGAAATTTTATGAAATTCATCACCGAAAATATTAATTTGTCAAGACAAAAATGCGCTATAATCTCCGACAAGCAGGGCATCATGATTGACCTACATGTTTTTATTTAAACATTTTTGCTCATATGTGAAGCAGAAGCTGATGCATAAAAAGTTTTCCTACACTAACACATGCTTAGGTTTGAAAACTTTTTTTGCTCTTTTGAAAATTGCATCTATTTTTTACTCTGTTGCAGTTTTCGTCTGTGTGTGTCAGTGCAGTTAACGTAGTTTATTAAAAAAGTTTTTCTCTCCTCCTCACAGCCAGACAGACGTACGCTCGTTGGTTATACATTGTGTGGTGGCAGACAGAAAATATTCTATTTAAAGAGTAGAAAATAAGCTGCAAAAGAGAAAGTCATAAACAACAGATATTAAGTATATTTCTCTTGTGAACTTAATCTGAATATTATTAGAGAAAGAAAAGAAGAGACTTGTATGACATGTCGTGTCGTGTATATCGTAATATTTTATGTGCACTCATATATTCATCCCAAAGTGAAAACTGTGTTGTGAATGTAGAATAATAATAAATTTTTATATAAATACATAAGTGAGAAAAAGAGCCAGGCAATCTTGAAAAAAAAGAAGCAGAAGCTAGTCAATAAAAATAGTTTGCAAGTAAGTATCTTTACCTATCCTAAAAATGTGATAAACTTTCTTCACTACTCAGATCTTTATGTCATTGTGTCGCTCATTTTTCAAGCTATCAACTTCATTTTGTTTAATAATTCTTGTTGAAAATTAGCGTGCAATAAAGTTTGAAATTTTCTCTACTAAATTGAATTGTTTCGTTTGAGAAGATTCATAGAGAAAGTTTTAGTTAGAGAAATAGAGAAAAGAGACTTTTATGTTTCTTCAATAATTTGATTGCGAAAATGAAGACAGACAACTTTTATGGTGAAAAATATTATTAATATTTTTGTTATAAGGAAATACGATAAATATGGTGATAATAGAGTCACTACTGAGTTCAAAATTGTCCTTATGAGAATAAAATAAAATGAAGGCAAAATAACTGATACTTCTTTGCTATGTTTTGCCATTCAAATGTTTTAGCAATGCTATAAAATGCACGGCCATACTTCTATTTAATTTATTTCTTTATACTGAGAAAAATGTTTTTTAGCTGGCATAAAGTTTGTGCCAATAAAGCACAGTTATGAGCCCTAAAAAGAAAACTTAGGGCTTTTTATAAGTGGTAGAAAAGTTTTATAAGCGACATAAAAATCTTTATGAGTCTAATAAAGTTTGGTTTTTAGGACTCATAACTGTGCTTTATTGGAACAAACTTTATGCCAGCTAAAAAACATTTTTCTCAGTGTAAAAAATGAAACAGAAGAAAAGGTGTCACATTTATATGCAAGTTCAAATTTTTTGAAATATAAAAACGGAAATACAATTTTTATTGTATATTAGTTTTTCTTGAATAATAAATTAAAATGAAAATGATTATCAAAAATTTATCAAATCATTAGAGCTCATAATAATCTTATAAAACTACTGATGCCATTTTTGTCAAAATTATTTACCTTGATTATAATTGAGGAATAACTAGGCTTTTTCCAATTCCCCGGAATTGAGTTTTCCGGGAACGGGAACGGGAACGGGAATGAGTGATCAAGAACGGGAATTTCCCGGGAACGGGAATGAATCAAAAACACTATGAAAACCACCAAAATTTTTTAAAAATGTTGTTAAAAACATTGAATTTTTACATATTTGATATAATTCAATAAATAATTACTGATAATTTTATCACTTTTATGAGATTTAAAGTAAAATAAATTTTTTGAAATTTTTTTTTAAATGCCACTAAAAATGGCTGATTTTGA
>JACWBX010003885.1:0-13937 GCA_014622435.1 Polypedilum pembai
ATTCAATGCGTGGAAATTGTATTATTCAAGTATTACAATGATTAAAATTGATTTAGATTCATTCTATAAAGCAAATTATATTTGCGTAAAAATGACGGTTAAATGGAATTTAAAATTTAAAAAATATTCTAATAATAATAATAATAATTTCTAATAAAGCGATAAGCCAGTAACTCGATAGCACAAATCTAACACAAAAAACCGTAAGTCGCTAGCTATTATAGTTTTCGAGATCTCGCGCCTCACCCGAACAGCCAGCCAGCCAGCCAGCCAGCCAAAGTGAATGTATAAGCTGCATTTTTTTTCCAAAAATGCGCTAAAAATGTGTAAAAAAGACGTTTGTGATGGGAAATGGATAATAGTGAAAGTCTCGAAAATAGCAGGAGGGTGAATAGAAAAACATGCAATGAATGGCATAAAAAGAAGAATGAGGAAGGATTGGTTTTTTTTACACTAGAATGATAAATGTGACATTTGATTGATGAATGTTTGTGAAAGGGATAAATTGAGACTTTGTAGAAATGATAAAGAAACGTTTTGGTGCTTTAATTTCAATTACAAACTAAAATATGAAATTACATAAATACTTTTGTGAGTGAAAATGAAAAAAATTCATGTGCTTCTGACATACAGGTGTATTGAAAAAAAAAATATTTTGGTTATTTTAACAATTTTTGAATGTTGTGCTCATAAAACTAAAAGAAAATGTGATATTTTCATTGATAATTTGAAATTGGAAAATGTTAATTTATAAAATTATTTAAAAAGGTTAAAAATTTTAATATTTTTACTGATTTAAAATAAATAAACTTAGGGAAAAGGCATAAAATCCCTACTATAAAATTGGCAGTTTACAAATTAAATCATGACAAAGATGTTGATTTTTTATTACTTTATTTTGAAGCTTAAACCGACATATGTGACTGTTTTAATTTAAAGCGTATTCTATCACATAACGCTTGAAGTATCTCTTTGCTAACCAAGTCAGTAAAAAACTTAATACAAATTAAAATTAAATTCTTTTGCTTTGAAATCTTTGTTTGAAGTAAACAAAGAGTGTGGGTTTCAACACAAAATTATCAAAAATCTAAAAAGTGTAAAAATTATTTTTGATTTGTTTTTAATTTTTTAATAAGTATATCTTTTAGATATCAAAATTTGAAACTAAGGCCTTGGAACTCTGATTTGTTGTTTTCATTGATTTTCAACAGAACTTCAATTGGGCATGTTTGGCTTAAACAGTATTGTTTGTTTTTGTTTTATTCAGTTTTAATCGAAGTCAAAAAAGTAATAAACAGTGTTTGCTGACAAAATCAAACTAGAATCAATGTGTTGTCAGCCCTTGATTAAAATTTTATTTCAAATTTCCTTTAAATGTCGTGTTGTATTGTGTCGTGTTATGTAAAAGAATAAAAAAGTCAAAAGAAAATTTTGCCTATAGTGAGTGAAAAATTAATCTGAAATTTCGATAAAAATTTTCAATGAAAAAATTGAAAATTAAAGCTTTCTTAAGAAATTTGACTAAAAATGATAAAAAGTTGAATGCAAGTTAACTTAGTTTTTAAGCTTTATTGTCCCTTTGATAAAACAAGAAGAAAACGTCCGAATAAAAGCTGAAAATTATTTAGATGATAAGAGAAGAAAAATTGTTGTTAAATTGAAATTAATGAAAAACTGTTATTAATCAAATTAGAAAGTGCTAACTTTTAAATTATTGTTCGAACATTTTGTTATAAAAAAAAATGTCAAAAATTTTTTAGATTTTTTATATTGTTCACATTTTTAACAGAGTTTTTATGACTCAGCAAGAGTTGTTTAATTACTGGTTCTTAGTTTGTGGCCGAAATCTACTATTTTAGCTACAAACTAATTCTTTTTCCATATAAAAATGAGTAGCCGAAAAAATAGATTTCGGCTACAAGCAGCCAAATAGTTACAGTATCCAAAAAACCACTGTAACCATCGGTTAAATTTTAAAAAGTAGCTTTTGGCTTCAGTATCCATTTGATTATTGATGTAGCAAAAATCTACTGTAGAAAGAAGCTCAAAGCTACAAAATACATTCTTTTTTATAACTCTACTCCCAGCTATAAAAAATGAGGCTCATTTAAATAGACGCCAAAGATAGAATTTTTGGTATCATGACTCCAATTAAGTCACTTATAACGTAAAAAGAGTTATGAAGAGAGTCAAAAAAGCAACTTTGTATTACGTTATATTCGAACAATATTTAAAAGAAATAATTGAATTCGCCTCATATTGATTAAAAAGCTTTTTAGCTAACTTCTAATTAGGAAAATTTTAAGCTTTAATCTTAAATTGTAAAATTATGAAAATTAGGTATTTATTGATGAAAAGAATTTAAAATTTCAAAAAATTTCATGAAAATTGAAATAAAATTATAATTCAGAAATTTAAGTTAAATTTGTAAAAGAACTTTAGTTAAAATTTTGGAAACAATTTTTTTAGCAGAGATTCCATAAAATTTTCTATAGAACAGCATATAAAAGTTCTGTGGAATTTCTTTCATGCATTGCACCCAATTATAAGAAAGATAAAGTTATTTGAAAATATGTTGGCAGCTGTAAATTATTTTATTTTATAGTTCTAGATATAAAAATAAAAATTAAACAATAAAAAGTTTATAAAAAAGTATTTAAATTCAAAATATGATTGAAATAATTGCTGAGCAAATAAAATTGATCCCGAAATATTTCTTATGCTTAGAAAGTTATTTTTGTCATTTCCTAATATAATATATTAAAAATAAAAATTTAATTTATGAATAAAACTTTTTTTATTTTGTAAATATCCTTTCAGACATCACGTGTTATCCATGAAATAATTCGAGTAATAGCTAAAAAGCTTGTACACCTTTCTTCAAAATTTTTAAAACCGTTGTGAAGAATTAAAAGATTTTCAAATAGAAGAAAGCTTTTGAAAATATATTTGATTAAATTTTAATGAATTTGTTGAGTGTTTGAAATAAAAAAATGCTTAAAATCTTTTACAAGGCACACAAATCAAATCAATAAATTTTTATTTTTTCTTTCATTATACAGAATTTTTTTAGCTAAAAATATTCAATAATTTTAGAAATTCAAATTTGTTGTTTCATTGTTTTTAAATCTACTAAAATCTTTGGCACAATTTAGATAGAACAGTGATAAAATTTTCCTGATATTATTTAAGGTATGGTCCTCAATTCATCTTTACTTTCATCCAAATCATATGAGTCAATAGAATTCCTCGATGAGTCAAGAGTAAATGTGACATGATGTGAAGGAGTACTTTTGGCATCATCAACAGCACCATAAGAATTTTTCGACAAATTTTGCATATTCATCAGCTCATTTTCTTTCTCTTCCGATTTTAGTTGATGATAGAGTGAATTGACTATTAATAATGAATAAAATCTTATTGTGATATCAAAGAGAAATAAAGAAATAAAAATTTTTTCTGAATTAATATTGAGAAAATAGAGACCGAAAATTGTTGCAAATATTGTGATAACTAAATGGAATTTGAAATAATGATGAATTGCTTTGTATTTGCGCTAAAAATAAAAAAGAAATTTCATAAGATTTTTCTATTTTTACTTGTATTGAACATTTTCAAAATAATTTAACAAATTTTCTTAATAACTCACTTTTTTGACACCAAAAGATAAGAGCATTGATGCAATTGTATGATAAACTATAAAATTAATACAAGCACTTATTCCCAAGGCTTTTAGTTTATCCACAAAAAACATATCTCTGTCTTTTTTGGTAATTGTCACAAAACTATAAAGTTGAATGAATCCCGCGATGTATCCAAGATTAGTCAAAGAACAATAAATTGAAATAAGCAAGCAACCCGTTTCCAAATTAATGCAAAAGAGAAATTTTTTCAATATAAACATTTGATGAAAATGAAATGAAATTGAATGTGAATAGATGAAAGTTCAGTGCGCGACTGACTTGCTAGACAAACTCGCAATGATGACAATGATGGGTTGGTTGCAATGTAAACTTTGTGGCGCCATAATTTGCGTGTATTTACTATATATATATATTAGTTGTAAGTTGAAACGTGATGGGTGGCACGAGACATGTTGCTGTAGTATGAGGTCAATTATTTATTGATGTTGATTTTTTCTCTTTTGCTCTGCGTAAATAGAGGCTTTTGGATATGAAAAGTTAGCTTCAATTATGAAAAGAAAAAAGAATTAAAATGAAATTATAAAAGAAAAATTGACTTTTGTCGAATTTGAATATACACTTTTTTTAACACTTTGGTAGAAAAATATCTTTGCTTAAATCCAGAGTCTGAAACCGTTTTTCGACTAACTAAAATTCAAATTAATTTTAGTCGATTAAAAATAAAACACTAATCGACTAAAATTTAATTGAAATTTAACCGGTTAAATTTTAGTTGATTTAAGTCGATCATTTTAACCGACTAAAAGCAGGTTTAGTTGAATAAATTTCAATTTTAGTCGGTTAAAATGATTGGCTAAAAATCAACTAAAATTTAATCGGTTAATGAAATTTTCAACTAAAAGACAATTAAAATTTAGTCGATTAGTATTTTAATTTTAATCCATTAAAACTAGTTGAATTTTAGTTTGTCGCGACTAAAAGATAAAACGGTTTCGGACACTGGTTAAATTTTACTCTTTTGTAAAATACATTTAACAAATAAACTCTTAAAAATTATTTTTCATTTATTTTTCTTTTTTTGCATTTTCAAATCATCTTTAAAATTTCGATTTTTTCTAAAAATTTTTTTCAAAAATGAAAATAGAATGTAAACAATACAAAGAATCAAAAATTGAATGTCTAAAAAATGTGAACCAAATAGACCAAGAGTAACCTCAGTTACTTTTAAATGTGTTGCTTGTGGATTTCTCATAATAAATTCACACCACCAAATTGCTCTATCAAGTGGTTTCTCACGTTGATCTTTAAATAATTTTGATTTATGTTCAATACTTTTCTTAATTTTGTCACTTTTCAAAACTATTTCAATTGCACTTTTGAGTTTTTCTGTTGTTATTGTGTGAATGTCAATTTTTATTCCTATTTCAGTTGAGATAATTTTAAAAGAATTTCTATGTTGATCCCCATAGAATGGAATGACAACCATAGGAACACCATGCCAAATAGCTTCATGTGTTGACAACAATCCACCATGTGTGATGAAAACTTTGATTGATTTGTGTGCAAGAATGTCATTTTGTGGCAACCAATCACGTATCATGACATTTTGTGGTAAATTTTCCATCTTTTCTGATGTTTCAAATTTCCAAAGAAAATTAAAATCTGGAAATGCTCTGAATGATTCCAAAATTGATTTTATTGCATCTTTTCCTAAATCATCACTTCTCACATTTGTACCAAGTGACATCACAATTGCTCCTTTCTTTCCTTTCTCTATAAATTCATTTATATCATCTGGCAACTTTTTTGGCTCTTTTATTTGCAATCCACCAACTTCAATAACATTTGGCGGCAATGATTCTGCAAAATCAACAGCTGGATTTGAATTTACAAGCATGAGTGCGTGCATTTTTTCAAGATTACTAGCATAGGGAATGTTAGAACCAAAAATTTTCTTCATTTGTTTGTCTGTTCTTGGAATTGCAAAATATTTTCGATAGCTATGAATAAATTGAAATTATCACAAACAGAAAAGTTAAAAAAATTTCAATTTGATTAAAAAAATAATCAACTTACAATGATTCAAAGAAATTAATAAATCCATTATGCAGCCGTTGCATGAAATTCATGTTGCTGTCGTAATCAAGCATATAAAAAGGTTTCACAGTCAATCCTAATTTATCACCTCCAATTATATCAGCAGTAAATGGAGGATTGTTAAAAGCAGAAACACCAATTAGTGGTGGATATTTAAATTTTGGTAATAAACCCAAAAGACATGGTTGACACGAATAATCATGCAAGACGAGATGAAATTTGAAATCATCAGGATAATTTTTGATAACTTCAAGTCCTTTACTTTTTCCTATTCCTTCACATATAGTTTGTGCAAAATCGTTATACGAAAGAATTGATTTTAATGGTGGTTCTTTGCTTAACTCTAAAAGGTCTAGATGTTCGGATCCACTAGAAAGATGTTAAAGAAAAATTTTATTTCAAAAGAAGATTAATATTTAAAGCTAAATTTGTGCACTTTTAAACACTTAAAACTAGAAAATAAAATTTTTTACAAAATTCTTTAGAACATTTAACATTGCGTAATATGAAAAAGAATATTTAGGTTTAATTTGGAATGCTTACTTGTAAATAAATGAATAAACTTCCTCTAAATGAATGTAATTAAGGTTTTTGAATGCATTTTTGTCAACATCAGGTGACACAAATGTTACATTATATCCACGAGACGCGATACTTTCAGCAATTACTTTATTAAAGATAAAATGACTTGGACTTGAAATATAATGAAACATTTAATAATTTTACAGAATAAAATTTAAGAATGTTTACCTTGGAGCTCCACTTAAGAATAAAATATTTTTCACTTCTTGAGAATTTATTGAAACAAAAAATACAAAGAAAAATAAATTTTTAAAATTCATTTTAGCGTTCGAAATATTCGACTTCTATTATGGAACTAAAATGAAAAAAAAACTGCTTAGAATACAGAGCCTTATCTTTTTCTCATCACTGGAAAAAAGTCTGTCCGAATCAGTGTGATATGAAATTTATTTTGACTGAGAAGATTATGAAACTTTTGCTATGCTCAGATAATAATAATAATGACTGAATTGAATCTTTATTGAATGAACGTGTGGCCTTATATATATTTAAAGAGTTGAAGATATTATTCATTAAACCAAAGGTCAACTGTTTCAATTGTCAGCTACGATGATTCTTTTATGATTGAATGTTAAGGAAAAAATGTTTTATGTTTTAATTTTAATAAAATATTATGAACAATTGAAATATTACGAATTTGTCATCTGGTTTTTTTTATTTGCACATTTTCGAAACCTAAAAAAATCTTATTTTTGAATTTTTTTACAAAATTGTTCAATATGAGATAAATAGCTCGTTACTTAGAGCAGCTTTATATTACTCTCTTTTTTTATTTAATTTATTGAATTTGATTACCTATAAAAGACAATTTTGATCAAGTGGTGTGAACTCAAACAAAATAACAAAATTTTCAAAAAAAATCAAAATTTCTAATAAAATATCAAAAATTTTAACAAATTAATAGAAAAACTATCAAGTTAACAAGAGTTCTCACCCCTTGATTTCGATCTTTATTCGGTTTTTTTATTGCCAGACATATCTTAAAGATTATTATTTTAAATAAAGCTAAAATTATTTTATTAAGTGTTTAAATATTAAATATCAACAAATAAATGTACAAACTGATTTGAAATTATTTGTTTTTCATTATCTTATTTTAGACTTTCATTAAAAATTCCCTTATGAATCTTTAAGACTCATCAAAAATTAATGACAGTTCTCTTTAAAGCACTTTCATGTGTGATGACAATTTAACTCATTGAATTTCTAACAAGAAAATCAATTTGAGAATTTAAGAATTTTTCTCTCATTCTCATTTTTATATTGAAAGACTCCGTAAAAAGTGAGAGAGAACACAGTAAGCGCATGACAGCTTTAAAGTTCACTCATATATTTTAATAAAGTTTATAATTTAAAGCTCGTGCATATTCTGTTGATTCTGAAAGCAATAAAAATATTTTAAAAATTTTCTCTCTACATATGTGAGAAATGGAAAAAAATTATTGATAAAAAATTCTAAAAATTTTCTTTCGCGCCGACAATTCAAGGTTTCCGCATGAGTTGAATAATTTTTGTTCTCTCATGAGAGTGAGAGAAAAGAATTTCAGAGAAACATTTCAGTAGTTGTTTACTATTCTGTCTGTACGGTCGCAGTCAGGAAAGCTTTCGTTGTTGGAAAAAATTTTTTCTTCATAATTTTTCAATTTTTGATGTTATGAAAAATTTTTTGTCTTTGAAAACGATGAAATTGTTGAAATTTGAATAAAATTTAAGTTTTTTGTTGTTATAAAAAAGTTTTAAAGAAAAAGAATCGAAGGAAAAATTGCGAAAAAATGCAGACTATGCAAAAATTTCTTTTTTTTTTCCCACTCGAAGTTGGTGGCTTTGTGATAGGTGAGAAAAAAGAAGAAGGAAATGAAGAAAAAAATGAAAAAGCTTGTTTTTTTGTTATGTCAAGGAAAAATAAAAGGGTTCGAGAAAATGAAAAATTGTGCAAAAAATTTATAAAGTGGAGCAGTTATTGTAAATTTCGATTTGTTTAGAAATTTCTTTACTTTGAAAATGATAAAATTATTAAAACAATCAAAAATATTGAAAAATCCTTTTTGATAATTTTCTTGCAAAAAAAAATTTGACAATGACAAATTGCTTTTATTTACTTATTAAAAGCTCTTTTTCTTTGAAAAAATTTTTAGTTTAGTGAAAATTTTTGGTTTCCTTGAAGTAATTTTAAAATACAGAAATATTGAAATATTTGAACCTTGTAAAAATAATTTTTATTTTATGTTCGTGGACAATTTTCTTATGGAACTCTTTTTGGTGCTTTTTTCTTTTGTTGGCAAACTTTTTTTTCAAAATTTCTTTACTGTAAACTTTTTTCGTTTGAAAATTTAAACAAACCAGTTTTTAATTGATTGTTCTTTTAAATTTAATTCAGAGTCAAGAGGTATGAACTTCATCATAAAATATTAAATTTAAAATTAAGAATTTAATACTTTACGTACAAATGTTTAATTTTATTAGGGTTCAGAAATGTGTAAATAAAATTAAGAAAATAAGGACTTCCTATTCGCGTATTTCCGTACCCTAATATTTTTAGGCATCAAAAATAAAAACTCTTTGGTCAAATCATTAGCTAATTTTTTCTACAAATTTTTCATTACCTGTAAACAAATGTTTCTTTTATCATACAAATTAAATTTGATTTCCCAAATCAACCAATTTTTCTGCCATAAAAAGCAATTTTTGTGTCTAACCTGTCAATTTTTCTTCCTTTTTTCCACTTTACATAGCAAAACAAAACAAAACATAAAAAATCCATTTTTATTCAGCAATATACAAATTTTCATGTTTATTTTATTTTGTGTCTTTTCTGTGTGTAGGAATGTACGGTTTTACGACAAGCTTCATGATTAATGCAATCATTTCGGTATTTTTATATCACATGGTTTGCTTCAGTCTTTTTAAAATTTATGCTCTTGCTGCTGTTGTGTCTTACTATATGTTTGCAAGTTTTATGCTTGTCAAGGAAATTTTTTGTGATGTAAGAAATTTTCTTTTAATTTTCATTCTAACTTTTTAATTTTTTTATTTTCATATTTTTAGCGAAGACCAAGTATTGTGAAACATTTTCTTGTAATTGACGTGATTGTTACAATAATATGTTTGTCGGGTTACATAAAAATGATGGAATTGGCTCCTGACTTTTGGCCACTTTATTTTATCGACTTAATTTTACGATTCTATGCAATGTTCACGATTTACTCACTTTTGATTTACTACAATGAAAAAGTTAAGAAATCAATTGAAAGCATGAGCAATCAAGAGCTTGAAGCTGATCCTGATGTTGAGAAAATTTTACCTGTAAAGCACATTCGACCTGTGCAAGGAGTTTTAAAGATTTTTGATTATTTCCTTGGATATATGTCACTGAAAGCGAGTGCATTTATTTTTGTGTTTTTGAACTTTTCTGGCAGTATTGGATTGATGATTTATTATCTATTCTTTGAGAAATTCAGTGAAGTTCAACTTGTAATATATATTGTGAGCTTTGTTGCTAATACAATCATGGCTATTTCACTTATTGGAGCTATTAAAATGGTGAGTTTATTTAATAATACTGAGCTCTGCCTGTATACAGTTTATTCTCATAAAATAAACGTCCTTGCAATTGCAATTATCAATGAAGATATTTGAAATGCTTCAAATTTTAGAAAATTTTAATTTTATATCTTTTTTAGCGAAAATCAATCCTTTTTATTCCTGGTCTAATTTTATCACTATTTGAAATCTTTATCTTCACCTATATGCTGATATCTTCAATGCTTGTTGTTGAACCTGAGCCTGAAATTCCTGTTTGGAAGTTCCAATACATCACACTTGAACCAGGCGAGCAATATGACCAATATATGAAAAAGTTCATTGACAACATCAATGTTCCAGCATCGTTAGTGTTAGGTGTTTGGTATTACATGTTTCTATGTCTTTGCTCGCTTTATGATGTCATAAAATGTGAGGAACATGAAAAGCGAATGACATTTGCTAAAGAAAGTATCGCGTATGGCTCAATCGAAGATGCAAGACGATCGTCAAGTTTGTAAAAAATTAATTAATTTCAAAAATATTTCTAGTTTAGAACTCAAATGATTAAAAACTTTTTTCAACTAAAATCCTTCTATTTTTGCACACTAAAGATGAAAGTTGTTGAAAAGTTTTAAATATTGCAAGCTTTAAAATAAGAATGAAGAAAAAGTGAGGTGAGAAACTTTGTTTATGCAAGAAACAGGAATGAAATGGGAAAGAAAAATGAAAATGATAAATTTTTAATACATTTGAAAAGAAATTTCAAGAAGATAATTAGTGAACAAAACAGGCAAATCAACTTAGTTCTTTTTCATAAAAAGCAAAATGAAATTATATTGGTTCATACCACTTTTTTGAAAAATTGTTCAAGTTTGAATAAACTCAATTCAAATTATAATTTAAAATGGAAATTTCTAATTTTAGAGTTTAAAAATTAATTTAATAATAATTCTTTTAAAAAAGTAGTCAAAAAATTAGTTTAATAGTTTATGATTTCAAACGAATTTTCATTATAGAAACTTCAGCAAATAGTAAAAATTTCGATTTTGTTATCCTAACTTCTTAAATTTTTTAATCAGTGTTTTCAATACTGTGTTATTCATAAAACGTCTTTTTATCAATTTTTCAAACATATATTGTCGATTTCAAAGTAATATACAAGCCAAGAAATTGCAAAGAACTTTCCTTTTATTTATTTTTCCGTTTCTGAATTTTATAATTCCTAAAAAATTAAAAGTTTCAGCAACTTTGTTAATAACAAATTATAAAAATTTTTCATTTTCACTTTTCATTCCTTTTCAATAACAAAATACTAAAAACTTACTTTGAAAATTCACATAAAAAGTATTTAAAACTTAATTAAACACGTCCGTTACTGCTCAAGCAAAATAATGCAAAAAATTTAAAAAGTATTCATCACATTGCCTTTTTAGAAAGTTTATCACTGATTTTGTTGCTGTGTGTAAAAACGAAGAAAAATACAAAAAAATTTGAGTGAAAGAAAAAAGTTCAAAATGATATTTTTTGCAAGGTTTCAATTGTCTAAATTTGTTTGTATTTTTTCTTTTTTTTTTTTGCTTGAAAACATATTGAATCTCAAATAGATAAAATAAACCAATTTAAGTGGTTTTACCTAAAGAAAATTCAGTTGATAAATGAATAGAAATTAATACAAATGAAAGATTATAAATTGTATTGATAATTTGAAGACAAAAGTAAACAATCTCAAAAATATTTTAGCAACAAAAGTCAGAATATTTATTTTTGATGACAACAAATATTTTTCTATCACTTCAAACTCATAAATTGTTACCAAAAAGACAAATTTTTATTTAAAAAGTGAAAAGCAATGAAAATAACAAAATATATCAAACAAATAAAATTATTTTGGTGCAAAGTTGGACAAAGAGTTAAATTCTGCCGTCCTAAAAAGTATTTTAATTACAAAACATTGAATTTAGTTAATAAATTAATTTTGATTAAAAGACTGCGAAAATTTACAAGATACAAATCAATATGAAAGAATGAAGTGTCATGAGATAAAGAAAGCTAGAAGCCAGTTAACTAGTTGAAATTTTGAAATTCCTAAATAAATAAAAAGTCGCTTACTTAAATCATATATAAAAAAATAAATTCGATTTTTTTCAAAATTTGACTACAATTAAAATTTAAGAAAAAAGTTGTTGAAATAACAAATTTTTGAAATTTATTGATTTTTTAAGAAATCAGCTTAATAGTATTGTAAAAATGTTTCGTCAAATTATTTTGTTTTATTTTAGTATTATTTTATTAGTAACTAGTTATGAACTAGTAAATCAAACAATTTGAATTTTTTTGTAAATTAGTTTATACTACAATAGGATAAGTTTAGTTGTCATGAAGCGTAGAAGATGAAAGTTTTAAACAATCGAAAAAAAAACTTATGAAAGGTAAAAAAAATTTATTTTTAATTTGTTCGTCTTTTGATTGAATTATTTCCCTTGGTTTTAAGGATGCATTATGCTTCATAACAATAGGATTTTTTTAATTTTCTATTGAGTTTTCTCAAATCGAAAGCAGATTGTTCTAGTAAATTTAAATTTGTACGCTAGTTTCATTAATCAAATAGTCGCTAGTCTCATTATTTTGGTTTTCTTTAAAACATTTTTAATTTTATTGAAAATTTATGAATTCAAAAATTTATTATTTCATCAACAACAAAAATTTTTAGAGTTTAGAATCTTCCAAAATTTTAGATAAGCGAAAAATCCCATGGCAGCATTTCGAAAAAATAATAAAAATGCACAAAAAAAACATCAAGTAAATACGAAACTTGTTATAGCTTTTTTTGAACAATAATATATTTAAATTAAAAATTGACAAAGTTAATAAAATAATAAAAGAGCTTTGAGTGCTATTCAATAAAGCTTTAAAATTAATAGAATGAAAAACAGTATTTACTAACAATTGATTTTAATTTACAGACAAGTAATTCAAACATAAAGGAAATGAAAGAAATATAAATTATGTCATGAAACTAATTTATTTAAAAGTAAAACAGGAGGTAAAATGCTATTTATATTTTTTAGATTAAAATTCTTTTATTATTAATTCAATGTCAAATTATATTTGTTTGAGTACTTTATTATATTTTTACATATTTTCTGATCAGAATATTTTATTTTCTTATATCATTTTTATCAAATTAAAAAGCTTTTTTCTGCTTAATTCCAAGGGGGAAGAACTTTATCAAAAAATCTACCAAATAACAAAAAATCTAACAAATAACAAAAAATCTAACAAATTAACAAAAATTTTTGTTAGATTTTTTTTGTTAGTTTCATACAAAGTTTTTGAGTTTCAATGGTTACTTTGTTTTAGCTATCAAGAGTTTTAATCCCTTGCTTAATTCCTTAAAATTATAGTTTTTACACTATCATTTACTTTTTTTACAAGAAACTTTTATTTACTAAAAATGATATAAAATCTAAAAATTTTATATCTATATTAAACCTTACAATAATTTTTTTTAAATTAAAAAAAGTCATAATAACTCAAGTGATCAAAAATATTTTATGCTCTCCGTTTATATGCTATACCACAGCAAATAAACTGAAAGTTGTAATGTATTTTTATCTTATTACTTGGGTAATAAAATTATTTCCCGAAAATTGTGATTTTTTTGTCTTAAACTAATGTATTTATAAAAGTAAAAAAGACTTATTATCAATTTAAAATAAAATCATTCCTTTTATAAAACCATTCAAAATTTAATCATTATTAAAACAAACTAAATTGAAATTTTTATATGATTTCGTTTAAGTCATGAATAATTTTTTTATTAAGTAAAATCAACTTGAAATGAAATTAGTAAAGCAAATCTGTTTCTGATGAATGCTTATATCTTTTGGCAAGTCCTCCTATGTTCATCGAAGCTTCAATTTCATTTATCATAGTTTCAACTTGAGGGAAAATTTTCTCATTGTTTCTTTTCATATCATCAATTTTATAAATAAATTTTCTTAAAAATTCCCAAGGTTGAATTGCTTCATTTGGAAAATCAACATTTAAAGCAATAAAAATTTTAAAAGCTGCATCAACTGCACATCTTGG
>JACWBX010003886.1:3904-50054 GCA_014622435.1 Polypedilum pembai
AGCAGATATCTACGCTTGATGATAAATAAATATCTACTACCGATCAAAAATTTGTATAATGTGCGCAAAGAAATTTTTCTTTATGCACGTGAATGAAATCGCGAAATATTTTTTCAATTTTCTCACTTTAATTCGCGATTTAAATAAATAACTCGAATAAATTATGATAGTAAATAGGTTTATTAAATGAATGTATATAAATATAATAATATAATATAAGTGAATATATGATAAATGAAAATTAATAAATGATATGATGAAGTGTGTATGATGAATAAGAAAGAAGAAGTCTCTCGTAGATGCTATAATGAGAAATTTTTAAATTTTTTGCGGCTATAAAGTATGTTCAAGTAAAAATAAATACAATGAGAAACCACCAGCTTTGAGATCTTTATTTCTATAAGTAACGGAAAAATGAAACTCGTGAATAATATTTTTCACTTTTAAAACTTTATTTCAATGTATTTTTGTGTCTGCAAAATTTATTTATAAACATTAATCAATTGGTCTGTTGCTATATGCTCAAAGCTTCATTTTATTATCAAATAAAATATCAAATTTCAACGACAGTCTATTGCTAACTGCGTAATACGATCGAAGAGAATTTAATTTATTCTTTTAGGGAAAGGTTTGAAGTAAATCTCAGTACAATCAATTTCTCATTTCTAAAGAATAAATTAGAACAATCTCCTCCAATCAGTGACTCTCATGACAAATTGATTATTAAATTCGCTCACGAGAAATTTCACAGGAAATTTAATCTTTCCATGTAATAAATTCCTATTTTTTCATCCATGGAGATTTCATTATGCAAAAAAATTGTGTGGGATGACAGAATGTTTGCAACATTATTCTAAAAATAAAAGCACACCTTGAAAATGTAATGTACATAAAAAAAAGTTCGAAAAGTGAATCCGTAAAAAGCATATCATTTAATTGACTTCATCCTTGAATGTTTTACAAAAAACGTGATAAAATTAGCAATGATTCAGTGCTGTAAAAAATTTTTTAAACCAACGTCATTGCCTGAAGCTTTTTTCATAGAAATTTCATAAAAATAAATTTTTCTCACTTACAGGTTGCCTGTTTGCAGAGCAACTGTGTGTTCCACATCTAGAATGGTGCTTTGATGGTAAGTTAAATTAATTTAACGAGGTAAAATGTTTGCGGTGTTTTCTTTCACAATATCAACACTGTTGGTTGTTCAATATTGCAGCAACCTCTAATAACACATCTACGCAGCGCATGTCAGTAGTAAATTGTAATAGTAGAGCAATATTACTCAATTTTCTATTTTTTCTCGCTCGTATAAATTCTTGATGAGTTCTTGAAATGAGCTTTCCCTAGTTCACTTTTTTCTTCAAACTCATGTTATCGCATAAAATGTATCTTTGTCAATAGATTTTCGCTAAATAATTCATCTCGATTTATCTCACGAAAAAGGAATTACTTAAACTATATATAAATAATTCCGAATTTTTTATCTTGCATCATTTAGCAACAAGAGAAGAGGAAAAGTATGAAAATTTCCTCTCTTTTTCAATCAAATGGTTTTTTTAATGTATAAAAGAAAGTAAACAAGTGAGAGAATTTTCTGCGTGGGTGAATTTTGGCAATTTATTTTGATGATAATATCAAGTAACATATGTACTTAAAAATGAGATAAATGGATTTCGAAATTGTTGTTTGGAATAAGCTCGAGCTTTGACGTCTCATGTGCAAATGTGTTTATTTAAATTTATTGAGTTTCTTTTCCGTAAACATCATTTTAATGATGATTTATTGCTAAGAAAAACCTATGACTGGCGTCATCTTCTAATATCTACGTTTAATGAAAAATTTCAAAGAGCTTCATTACTTTCTTAATTTTGTGTTAAAGGAGGAAACAATACACAAAAAAATAATTGTTGTCATGAAGATTAAAAATTGTCTGAATATAATTAAACAGAGAATTATTTTTGTAGATTATGCTTTTGGGAAATGTCTTCCATACTATGAATCAGATCCACAGCAATTTGAACGGTAAATAGAATAATAATTTTTTTAATTAAACTGTCATCACCAAAAGTTTAAATATTTATGTCGTTTAAACAGTGAGCCGCTGACGCAAGAGCAAATTTCTATACTGAAACAAATGCTGCAGGAGCTTCATGCTGCTGGTCTTGACTGGGATCATCCGTTCACTCAATGTCGCATGCAGAATGCCATGTTTGCAATGCGAAATCGAATCGATATGGAGCGCGATGCTTGTGTGTCTTTGGCACCTCCACCAATCATACCAAAGTTTCTCGATCCGACCAATCCGCTCGCCTTCATTCGATTTACACAGCCGATCAGCGATTTAACCGAAGAGTACATTTATCCGCCTTTGAAGAAATCTTATGAGTAAGTCAATTTAATATCAATTTTTCATATCAATGATTTCAATTTTCTTTCTCTGTGCTTGTTTAGTTACGAAAATATCCCCAAAACTCCACAACAACAACCATCAATGGAGCAAATTCTATCATCACCTGACCAATATGAGTTTCTTCAACGCGAGTATAATGTACCACCTTCGAATGAAATTATAGATCCAACAATGGAAAACGAGATGCTGAATGTTCTTAAGCGAACGAATGATTTACAAAATCGCATTAGTGACATCAAAAATCGAATGGAATTGCATCGAATGCTGGCTGAATTTGAACAACATAACCGCAAGATTCAAGAAGAAGAGCAACAACTTCCGTCACCAATCGATACCCTTTTCGATAACGGAAACGAAGAAGTAATTCAAGATTATGTAGAACAACAGTCACCACCACTTTTCTTTGAGCGTGACAATCGTCGTAGTGGATCGCACTTTAAAGAGCGAGAAGAAGAATTAATAAATGCTGAACGGCTCAAAGAAATGCTTAATGAATTGCAGGAAGGAGCTTATGAGACCGAACTAGCTCAACAAGAGCTTGAGCCAGAGGATTATCGTTCAACATCGTTCCGAGAGGTTGCCAAGAATGAACATATTCCTGAAAAAAATGTTCAGCACTATCAAATGGATGATGATGCAATACCAAAATTCTTTGACAATCGCAATCCTCATAAACTTAGTTTGCCTGATGAAGAATATGATGATGCAGAGGCTAATGACTTACCAACTGTCTATCTTTCTCCACGCGACATGCTATCGAATTTCCGCAATGAAGTTCCTGGAGATGGTGGTGTTTATACTGAAGGTGGTCTCGTTTACGTTCCAAATCCATCGAGAAATGAAGCAACAAATCTCTTACAGAGCATCATGGGTTTTCAACGCCATGAACGATTGGACGTTAAAAAACCGGGACCACAACCGCCGCAAATTCCTCCTTCATCTCAGTCACCGCATGAAGCTCCTAAACTTGACGATCGAAATCTTGAACATTTGCCTGAGCACATGAAAAGTGATGATTTACCAAAAATGAAAAAACAAATGCACAATGATTTAGACCATTCAAATTATTCTGTCGACACCGAATATGCTCATGTCATTCTGAAAAATTCCATCGACAACTGGAAAGACGGTGCGAGAATCGTTCAAGCATTGGGTGAAATGCTCAATTTGCAAAATTTCTTCACGCACACGCGTGTCGATAGGCATGAGGTGTCATTCAGAGTTGAACCAAATCCTGAGAAAAAGACAGCTCTCGATGTGGCAAAATCCATCAACGATAGTCGCTTCAAAAACAATCTGTCGCGACGTCTCGGTGTGCTTGTTCTACGTGCTGGTGTTGGCGATAAAGTGAAGGACTATGAAAACGATATCAATGCGACGAAACTGGAGAATGCTGATGACACAGACATGACAAAGGTCATTTATTTCATGATTCTCATTGCCTTCCTTTTGGCTGTTGCACTGTGTGGCATGCTGTTGCTTATCTATCGTCGCTTTTCATACAAAAAAGACAAACTGAATAATCTGCAAGCGGGACTATCAGGAACAGAGACGACAAGCAAAGACTATCAAGATCTATGTCGAGCTCGAATGGCAGGCAAAAATGACACACCAACATCACGCGTTGCTTCTCTATCGAAGGAAAATGAAAGACCTCCATCGTCACGCTCTAGCACATCATCATGGAGTGAAGAACCTGCACTCTCAAATATGGACATCTCTACAGGACATATGGTTCTTTCTTATATGGAAGATCATTTACGTAACAAAGGTCGATTGCAACGTGAGTGGGAGGCATTATGTAGATATGAAGCTGAGCCTGGTGCACGTGAAGCAGCACTTCAAGAAGAGTGTTCTTCATTTAATCGCATTGGTGCGCCTTTACCATTCGACCATTCTCGTGTAGTTCTCAATCATCTAGCGAATGCTGAGGGAATGGATTACATCAATGCATCGACTATTGTAAGCAATTCTCTTGAAAGTTTTTATAATTGTTTTTATAAATTTATTTTTTATTCACAGACTGACCACGATCCAAGAGCACCAGCATACATTGCTGCACAGGCGCCACTACAATCAACTCTCGCGCATTTCTGGCAGATGGTCTGGGAACAAGGATGCGTTGTCCTTGTAGCTCTCTGTCGACTACAAGAAAACGGCGAAAGTGCATGTGCACGCTATTGGCCTGAAGAAGGCGCCGAAGTGTATCATATTTATGAAGTTCATCTCGTCAGCGAGCATGTCTGGTGTGATGAGTATTTAGTTAGATCATTCTATTTGAAAAATCTAAGAACTGGTGAGACGCGAACAGTCACTCAGTTCCACTTCCTTTCGTGGCCACAAGGAGGCATTCCATTGTCCGCAAAGGCGCTTTTAGAATTTAGACGAAAAGTCAATAAATCATATCGTGGCAGATCATGTCCGATAGTTGTGCATAGCAGGTAGATATTTCTCATTTTCAAATTTGAAATTCTACTTATAAATTTTTGGAAATTTTTTATTTGATTAGTAATGGTGCTGGTAGGACGGGTGCATACATACTTCTAGATCTTGTTCTTGGCAGAATGAATAAAGGTGCTCGCGAAATAGATATTGCAGCAACGCTTGAACATTTGAGAGATCAGCGTGCTGGTCTTGTAGAGACACGCCAACAATTTGAATTTGTGCTCACGGCAGTGGCTGAAGAAGTGCACGCAATTCTCAAAGCTCTACCTCAAACACAGAGCACGGAGAAGCGCGATGTAGACAAAGAAACACTAGAGAAACAGTCGCCAGAGCAACAGAAAAAGGCGTCAGTGGCAGCAACAATCACAAAAGAGCAGGAGAATCAAAAATCTGAGAAAACTGATGACGACAAACCGGCTAACGAATCTAAAGGATAAGGCGAACCCAAAAATTCTTAATATTAATGAATATTAATAATTATAAATGTGTAAAATATTATAATATCTATTAAGTATAAGCATGAATATCCATGCACACAAACTAATATATAAAAGCATTTAGAGTGGTGAGTTTTTAGTTGAAAATTTTAAGTTTTCTCTCTCAGATAAAAAAAAAACAAAGAAAATCCTTCTTTTTCTTTTTCAATATCCATCAAAAAAAGAAAAGAAATTTAAAAGTATCCTTATCAAATATGAAGAAAAAAAAGTGTTAAAAATTAAAAAAATAATAGACACACACAATCTTGATAATCGCATCATATTTATGTCAATTTTGATGTTGTGCTATAAAGCAAAAAAGATATGTTTGTGTATAAAAACAAATCTTTAAACTTAGCCGATAGAAAGTTAAACACTTAAAGTAAAAAAAATTAAAAAAAAATCCCTTTTTGATGACTAACAACATCAGCAAAAGTAAATGGAAAGGTAAATGATGATACTAGAAATGACAACATATATTACATACCTTTAAATGACAACCCATCAAGCATCATTAAAAGTAAAAAGAAAAACTTAAATTCAATCAATTGAACAATGGAAGAAAATTTTAATGTGAAGTAAGAAGCATCTCTCTGTACGTTATTAAAAATCTTATTCAAATAAAAGCACCCATTAATATTAATGATATATACTTATAGATATATATATATTTATCCACACACAACATACATTTTTTGAGAATAATATTGGAGAAATATGGAAAAGTCAAAGATGAAAAAATTCTTTATTTATATTATAATAGCTTAATAAGGGCATCAAATATTTTATCTCTTTAAAAATACAAAAAAAAAATATTGCAAGAAAAAAAGATGAATGATGATGAAGAAAACATAAAATTAATATATATCATACCATTTTGTGAACGCCATTCCCCAACTAAACATCTTACCATCGTGTGGAAATATGGCGAAAGCTTACTTACTTACTATGTAATTTACTGTGTATTACTTAACTAAACATCATTTTATGCGGTCGTTAAACACTTATACACAATTGATGTTTAAAGGAGCGAGCTAGGAAATCGGTGTGAATGATGTGACGAGTGTGCAGAGCTACCAAATTAATCACTACATTCATTTTTGTCTATCCAGCCCGCAAATTTGAATGTAAATGATTGCAATCTGCACCTGCTCGAAAAACATATATTACACACTATCACTCGGCCAACTCCATATATTTAATAATTCTTTTATGCGCCGCTAAATGTTATTAATCTTATATACAAAAATATGACAGATGCAGATTTAATTTATATTATAATGCATAAAAAAAAGAAATGATTAAACCAGGGATGAAACACAAAATTAAGAATGAATATAAAAATATACATATATATTTATTTTCCAAATGAAAACGTAAAAATTCACACATGTACCTCTCTCTTTCTCTTTATATCTTTGTATACAAAGCAAATGAAAATCATAAATTTAATTAACAATTATGAATGTGAAATGGGATAAAATCATTTAAAGTGCTTATCAATCAATTTAAAAATTGTGACAATGCTACAACAACATGTTGCTCCATCTTAAGAATTGATATATGGCTTCAAAATTCAAATAACATCAACAAACAAGAATATAAATATAAATTGATTGATAAATAAACTGAGGAAATGAATCACATTAACGATAAAGAAGAAGAAAATATATTTTTTTCAATATTTTGTCATGCACAAATGTCGGGAGAGAAAGTTTTACTATTTAAAGATGCACAGATTAATTTTTATGCAGGATTGAAGTAAAGAAATTTTCAAGAGTTTTAATGTTTATGGTTTTTGAAAATCAAAATTGAAATTTTAGTTTCAATTTTGAATTTTATAAATCATCTACATTAGAATGAGAGAAAAATTTGTTCTAAAAATTTTAATTTTTTCTTCATTTTGGTTTTTTTTAGAAAAATATTGAGTAGTTGAAAAAAGAAAAGAGTTTATAATGTTGATTCTATTTAGCTTAATTTTTTATATTATAATATAGAGAGAAAGAATGAAAAAGTATATATTAAAGTTTTAAAATTTGTTTTCAAAATGCGCTGCAAAAGGAATATGATGAAAAAGAGCTGCTGCTCTAACACTATCGGAGGTCAAAATAAATGAAAAAAAAAATTGATCATTTCTTCAACCAGACAAAATGCGATTTTTAGTCTCATTTCATTTAATTTTTCTTTTCAATTTTCCCCTCTCAATGATGAACTAATAAATTACCATGATAACAAACATTTAACACTCACAGATACATACGGCTCGACAATGGCTAAAGGAAAACCGGACAAATGGATCAAACATAAACTTTAAAAAAACTTATTCAAACATTAATAAATTTATTATATTATGACATAAAGAAATAATAATCTTTAATATAAACAATTGAAAGGTGTTTTTTGATTCAAAATAAATGAGAAGATGATTAACAACAATTTATCGAATGATGATGATGAAAAGAATTTTCTTGTTTATGCTTATGCATAATAAATTTTTGTCCATCCATATAAAGTCGCACTCTATGTTTCCCAAAAAATAATCTCTCTCTCTTTTAAAAACAAAAATTAAACTTTTTGGGACATGTGAAAGAGAAAAAAAATCATAAAATTTGTGCGCATAAGAATTCATTTTAACCTACATTTGGCATACTATTTGTTTATAATGATGAGAATAATGTGTTGTTAATCGGAGCAAATTGTTCAATGTTTTAAGTGTGTATTGTTAATCAAATGCATTTGATAATATGCACTAAAATGTGGCAATGGGCAATGAGCTTTTTATCAGAACCTTTAACTGGCAGCTAGCAAGTCACGAATTGCACATCAGTATGCACAAAATGTGGCAATGCCAATAACATCACAAAAGAAATTTCCATCTTTCCTTTTGATGTCACACATATTGACTCTAATATTCAGATTGCGAAGATTGTTAAAAAATAAAAAATAAAAAATTCAAAAAAAATTCATTTTTGTGACAGCATTCGAAACATTCTTGTTATACTTTGAATGGCAATTCGTCGACTTATTTTTTTATCTTGAAAAAGGAAGAAAAATGATGAAAAATTCTTCATCATAATCGTATTCTGTTTTGAGAAAAAGAACAAACGGAAAAAAATCAATCAAATTTATTATTAATTATTCAGATTTAATGATTGATTAAAAGATTTTCAAAATTTAATCAAAGATAAAAAAATGTTATGCATGTGTATTTAAATCAAAAAATGAAAAATTTTATAATAAAAAAATATTATATTATTATACTGTTTAAAGAAAATATCTATCTCCCCCCAAGAAGAAGAAAAAAGTGAGAAAAATCTGAAAGTTGATGGCGAAAGTTACACTAATGAGATTATTAAAGTAATAAAAATTGAATGATGAAAAATTTACTGCAACATATACATAATTGTTCAATTAAAGTTCAGATATCGAGCTTTTTACTATTTAATTTATGAACTTTTTAGTCACACTTTTTACACACAATCTAGGTAGATGAAAGAAGAAAAATGCACTGAAAATTTAATTATTTTAAAATTATAATTTTATGTAATTAATAATATGCAAAATATGCTATTCTTATATTATAAATGAAAATTTTGGAAGAGAAAGAGCTCTATAAAGTTTTACTATATATACATGTGACAAATCAATCAATAATTGATGATTATTACAGTCAGCTGCTGCTTTTTCATTTTTCGATAAGTCTACTTTTTATTTTAAACATAAACACTAATATATTTGAGAGATTCTTGACTGTTTGACTGTTTCCCTTAATTACATACATAACTAATAAAAACTTCCATCTCCAGCCCATTACAGAGAGAAAAGTTTGCATATACACATTCATTCACATCCATACCATACATATATTTATTCATATCGCAAACTATCAATAATGAAAAATTTATTACACTATCTCATTCTCCACTATAAATCAGATATGAAAAAGATAAAAACACACACTTTCCAATAAAAAAATATTGATACAGAAAATGAAAATTTAAAAAAGAAGATACAAACTACAGTATAAAAAAAGGAAAAAATAAAGTTTTGTGAACTGAAGAAAATCCTGAAGAAAAAGACAAAAAAAAACCAAGAAAAGAGAGCATTTTGTTTCTTTTCTATTATCATTTTCAGATCGATAGCATACACAACAATAACAACATCATTTGTGGTTTAGCTTTTTATCATCAATGATTACAGTCACATTCATGCATAATTGATTTTGTTATCTCTGTTTTTCAGCTTTAAATATAATTCTTAATATAATTTCCTTGGGCCATGTGTTTGTATAAAATAAATCTTAATTATCATTGACATTTTGGTTAATTGTTATTTAATGTTACAAGAATGAGAAAAGAAAATATCAAGTTTAATTAAAATTATGGTAAAAGCTCTTTTTGAACCAATTATGAGAAGCAATGGATTCAATTCAGCTCTATGTAAGTTATTTTGAAAACTGGTCAAAATATAAAAATATGAGATAGCGTCATAGCAAAAAATATTGTTTAATCTGATATGTTATAATTAGAAAAATCATTTAATTTAAATGTCATCAATTAATTGACTTCAAGGTTGACTTCAAATTATTTATTTGTATGTAGTCACAAAAAGTGTCCAGAATTTAAATCAAAATGCCGATTAAAATATAAAATTTATTCAGCGGGGCATTTTCCTGGATTAATAGCTTTCATTCAGAGGGGCACTTTTAAACAGTAGATGAAACATATTCTTGAGTCATAGTTTGAAGCAAATATTTTTTTCTTTTTATTTTAAATATAAAAGCTTTTTTTACAATTTCCACTTAATTTTTCAATAAAAATCATTTAAAATATTATAAAATAAGTGTAATATTAAGTTAAAACAACAATATATTGAAGTTAAAAACATTTAATTAAATTTCCTAATGCTTTAATACTTTTTGTAAATTAAGAAACCAATTAATCGTTATTGATTGGATCAACTTATGCCTTAATCATGAAAAATTTTGCCTTTTTACTTATATTGTATTTATTAAATTTGTATTGTGGTAAGTTTGACAGTATTCTAAGAACAAAAAAATAAAAAAAAATAATAAATTTACAATTTCAGGTTGTCAAAGTCAAAACTTAAAAGAACCGCGCCTAGAAATTCTCCCAAATCAACCAGTGCAGCGACGACCAATTAATCGACCTCTTGTTCTTACATGCAGTCCAAATGTTGAACAGAAAGAGTTAATAACTGATTTAAAATGGAAAGACAGCTCTAACAATACAATAAATCCTAAACAGTAAATTTATTTTATTTTTACTCAATTAATCAAATTAATTTAAAAAAATTTTTTTTTAAAGATATGGTGCTCAACCGTTAATTTATACTGAAACTTTAAATGTAAATCAACTGATGCTTGTAATAACTTCATTAACTGAATCACTAGCTGGCTTTTATTACTGTTCAGCATCATACGCAAATTCAGAATATATTGAAGAGAAGGTAAAGATCGAGACATACGTCGCAATCACATGGAAAGATGCTAATGAATACCAAACAACTAATTTAAACACTGACTATGTTATAAGATGCATCGTTACCGCAAATCCACCTCCAAGTGTGGACTGGCTTCGTAATGGAGATCAAATAAAATCATCAGAAAAATTCATAATCAAGCATGACGGTTTATTAGTGAAAAATGTTCAAGAGTCAGATGATGGTACTTATACATGCAGAGCAGCAGTTATTCAGACTGGTGAACTTATGGAGAAAAATATAAGGTTGGAAGTTCAAATTAAGCCAACTATAGAAATTCTTAATGACGTATATGAAGCAATTGAAGGCGAAGAATTTTCTGCTAAATGCGTTGCAACTGGAAAACCTCCGCCTTTGGTTCAATGGATCAAAGATCAAAGAGACATGTCACTTGCAGATCGTTTTTCAGTAGTTCCACATAATGGACAAATGAGTATAACAAGAGTTGAAGCTGAACATGGTATGTAAACATTTTTGGATCATTTAATTGAAAAAAGTTATTTATATACTTTGTAAAAATTTTAGATAGAGGTATTTATACATGTATAGCTAAGAATGCAGCTGGTATTGCGGAGAAAGAAACTAGACTCAACGTAGTTATGAAGCCTAAAATTTTTGAGCTCAAAAATATTACAGTTCCAATAAACAATGAGACAATGCTCATTTGTAAAAGTAAAGGATGGCCGATACCTTTTGTGACATTCAGAAAATGGCGCTCGGAAGACGAATTTCGATTAGGTCATCAGGAAAATGACGATCGTATTATTTTAGAACAGACAGTTGATAATGAATTGGGAGAATCAACAGGAATTTTAGTAATTTCAAATACAGTTAGAGCTGATGATGGTCTATATCAATGTGTTGCTAGAAACAAAGGAGGTACAGCTTTTGAAGTAGGTCATATAACAATAGAGTATCCACCAAACTTCGATCACATGAAAGATTTGCCACCAGTTTTCTCTTGGGAAGAAAGAGTAGCAAATTTGAGTTGCATGGCAATGGCACTTCCAAATGCAACTATAGAGTGGCGCTGGAATGAACGTTTAATTCGAGAAATGCAAGATAAATTTTTAACAATCATTGAAGATGGACCGAGAAGTGACTTAATAGGTCAGTATTACAAAATTTTTAAAAAGCATCTATTTATTTTTATTTTTTGTTTTAGTGAGACCTGTTGAACGGAGATATTATTCTGCATATAAGTGCATAGCTGTGAATAAAATAGGCAGAGCTGAACACATTATGGAGTTAAGAGAGGCACATTTACCTGCAGCTGTAGCACAAACTAAACCGATAGAAGTCACCGCCACTTCAATAACATTTGATATAATAGGGCCTCCAAATGAATATGGTATGCCAATAAAAGCTTATACTGCTCAGTATAAAGAAGAGAGAAATCCCGATTGGCTGTATGCTTTTAATCGAACATGGTCAGTTGACACTCCATATGTGATTGAAGGATTGAGACCACAAACAATGTATACATTTAGGTATTTAAAAAAATTATTTATATAATAGAAAGGTCTTCTAATTGTTTTTTTTTTTAATAAAAAAAGATTTGCAGCAAGAAATGATGTTGGACTTGGTCAATGGAGTGCTATTCGAATTCAAGCTACTCCATCTCGATCAACACCCGAAACGCCAAAAATTTTAAATCAGTTTGCACAAGAGGGTGAAAACGGTGAATTACCAATAATAACTTCATTATTCGCAGACAGATTTGAACTTATATGGAATCGACCGCCTGATAATGGAGAACCCATTGATTTTTATGCTATAAAATATTGCCCTGTAAGACTTTTTCTTTTTGTTTTAAATTAAATAATAATCTTTTCAATACTCTTTTAAGGGAAACAAAATCAATAATAACTGGAATGAGATAGGAAGACTGTGTACTGAACAAAATTATATTGCCTATACATTCTCTAATTTTGTACTGAAGAGATTAATGCCTGATACATACTACAAAATAGAACTTCGAGCTCACAATGCTATAGGATTTTCAGCTCCAGCTTATGCGTATCTTAAAACAGCTAGAGGAGGAGAGTTAGTGGGAGAAGCGGAAATATTAGAAGAACATTTTCGTTTATCATCCATTTCAATAATTTTAATTGCTGTTCTAGCAATAATCTTAATTTTACTTTTAATTGACTTCACTTGTTGCATTACAAAAGATTTGGGCATTTTTGCACTAATCTTTTCACGTAAATCGCATTCTACAACTACAAGAAGATTTGATAGGTATGTAGTAAACTAAGAGATGTTTTTATTTGCTGACATTAACCATGAATCATTTTAGACAAAACGAAAAAAGAGAGCTAATAACAGTTTTTGGACAACAAAATCATCGTCAACAACAGCAGCAACATTCTAATGATGGAATTGGAAAAAATTCATCTGTGTAGATTAATTAAATTTAAACATAAATTTTTAAAAAATAAATTTTTAAGACAGCTTTTAGATATATTATTGATACAAAAACACTATGTTCATGTTTTTCTTATAACGAAATTTTTTATATATTCATACAAAACTTTTAATTCGTTTAACGGAATTTTTAAAAGTGGCCGAAAACTGAGCGAAAAAAAGCGCGCACAAAATTTTCTTACTATTTTAATGTTTCTTTTTTGTCATTATTTCGAGAATTTTCAAGATATCAAAACATGACTGAAATTAAAAATGAGGATACTAAAGAATTGATGAAGATTAGTGATTTAAAAATTTCTAATGGAGAAAAGAGTGGAAGAAGAGAAGATTTTTTAGGTGAGTGATTATAATATTTTTATTTAATTGAATTGATTCTGGAAAATTAATTATTCCACAGATTGGGAAGATTACTTTATGGGGATTGCTTTTCTATCAGCTCAGAGAAGTAAAGATCCAGCGACACAAGTAGGAGCTTGTATTGTGAATGACGAGAGGAAGATTGTTGCCATTGGATATAATGGATTTCCGTTAAATTGTCCTGATGATAAATTTCCATGGTCTAAAGATTCATCTGATCCATTAGAGAATAAATATATGTATGTATGTCATGCTGAAGTGAATGCTGTCCTCAACAAAAATAGTATTGATGTAAAAGGATGTTCGCTTTATGTGGCTTTATTTCCTTGCAATGAATGTGCCAAAATCATCATTCAGTCGAGAATCAAAGAAATTATTTATCTCTCAGATAAACATGCCGACAAACCACAAACTATTGCTTCAAAAAAGATGCTTGACTCTGCAGGTATAAAATACAGGCAACACAAACCCAAGCACTCGAAAATTGTGATTGATTTTGATAAAATTAACGAAAATTGACTTTATTATGTATGAAAAAAACTTTATAATGACGATAATATGATTAAACCAAAAGCAAATACGAGAACTGATAGTTTAACATTATTACTCGATGATTTTTCATCAATTAATGGAAGATAAGACGAATCAATTTTTTTTGTCTTTACAATTTGACTGTAAACCTTTGCAGACATCTTAGGTGTACGAGTTTTGTTAGGTGATTGAAAATCAACATGATAAAGTCCAAATTTTTCAGTAAATCCTGCTTTCCATTCATAAGAATCCATCAAAGACCAAGCTATATATCCGCGTACATCACAACCATCTTTTATTGAATTTAAAATTGCTGTCAAATAAGAGTTGAAATATTCTACACGCTTTACATCATTAAGTCCGTCTTTATCGCTTACACCATTTTCAGTTATGTAAACGGGTGGATTCTGATATTCTTTTTTGATCCACTTGAGCAAATGATGCATGCCACTTGGATGTACTCTCAGCCATATCTTGATTTTAAAAAAATTTAATACTATTTACAAAAAATCTAAATATATTTCAGATAGCTTACACTTCCACTTTTCTCCCAATCTTCATTTTGAGACTCAATTGTTCCCATGTCATGGAAGAATGAAGGAATTTTATGTTTTGCAGGATTTGTCTCATCATCATTTAATGTCACTTGAATTGATGTGTAACTGTTGATGCCAAAGAAATCAGAAGTTTTGTGAATCAATTTTATTTCGTCTTCAGTAAATTTTGGTAAACGAGACTTTGTAAATCCTTGTTTCTTGCTCAATTCATCAATTCGATCGATCATAATTTTTGGATAATTTCCATGTTTAGAGAAAATAGGATGCATGAACCAACCGAGATAAAATTGATATGCTCGTTCTACTGCTTGTTGATCATGATGATTGTGTTTAAGTGGATGCGGTGTACTGATATCTGCTGTAATTCCTATCGTACTTGTTTTTTCTTTTCAATAAATTATAAATGTAAGTAAGTGTAAAAAAGTTGATCGCACATGATTAAATAAAAAAGTAAAAGAAATATTTCAAATGAATAATATCACTTAACGAGTTTCGATTAATCTAAATAACGGAAGATGAAATGTTCTCACCATGATCATATTTGTTTTTGTACATGTGATAAACTTTTGCATGTGCTTTCAATAAATTGTGACCGCAAAGGTATATTGGAATCCCTGGATAGTCATATGATGGTGCCATATAATCTTGACCATATGCTTGTTCACAAATATGCCAAGGCTTGTAATAAGAAAAATTTAATACTAAAAAATATGATATAATGTTGATTTGCACCCACTTCATTAAACGTTGTCCACATTTTTACACGATCACCAAATTCGTCAAACAAGACTTTTGCATAATCAATAAAAATGTCAATTATTTCAGGATTTGTCCAACCTCCAAGTTGTTGTAACCTCTGAGGAAGCTCCCAATGATAGATTGTGACAAATGGTGTAATGTTGTAAGATAGTAATTCTGCATTAGTAAAGTGCTTAAAAAATTAAACATAATTTCAAATAATTGAATGTTTCAAATCCGATAATTACCATTGATGACGTTATTGTAATAGTCTAAACCTGCTTTGTTAATGTGATTTTTATAGCCATTTGGTAACACTCTTGGCCATGATATTGAAAAACGATAAATATCAACTCCGAGTTCATGAACCATCTCAACATCACGCTTCCACTAAAATTTGCATACAATAAATAATCTAATTAATTAACTTGATTTTACAAAAAATGATAAATGTATGTGACATAATAAAATGCAATTGGATAAAAAAATATTACTGATTATATTAAATTTAAAGTGTGTAACCAGTAGACGACTTTAATTTGCAAATTAACATCAAATAACAGCTTTAATAAATGGATAAATTAATGAGTTTGACAAGTGGCGAGAATGTAATTGAGCACGATCATTTTCATTTATTTCAATAAATGCACGAATGTGATTGCATGGATCGTCATAAAAAGTTTTAAACACACAAAATTTGCACTTGAACTGAGTCAGTTATCATTTAATATATTTTCTAATGCTTATAATGTAATTAATTGATTTTAAAAGAAGAATAATACAATTATTTATTTTTTAATTTGAGTTTAAAATAACAATGATACAATGAAATAATTGAGATTTATTTATGATTTTATTTAAAGTAAGGTTGATGAAAAAATTACTGAAACTCACAAATTTATAGCTCTCTGCAGTATGATCGGCATTGCTTTGATCGACAATTTTTTCAGGAAAGTTGTGTGTCAAATAATCCCAAATTGATTCACTCTTTCCATCGACATTCCATGATCCTTCAATTTGATAGCTTTTATTTAAGTCATGAAAATAATCATACAATAATAAATATCTGTGATGTGGGTCTATTACACAAACATCTATCACTTTCTGAATATGAACTATATTTCTTTATTTAAGCAGAACTTTACCTTGATGTCCCAACACCAAATTTAAACTCATTAGGAAAAGATTCGAATTTTTCACATTGCACAAAACTTTAATTGAAAAAAGAAATTAAAAATGATTTTACTGCCTATTTTCACTTTTTTTAAGCTTACATTGTCAAGGATAGCAAATTTATCAACAAAAATTTATATAGAGAAAAACTCTTTTTCATTTTTTGGAAACTACTACACTACTGCATGTGCTAACTTGAAAAATAAAACTAAGTTAATTCCTTTAAAAGCATTCCTTTTTATACTCAAAAGCTGAAATATTTTCTCAATACATTGTATAAACATGTTTTATAGAAACAATATTCTTGAACAAAATTTTTGAAATTTAATTAGATTCATGCATCAAAAAATATGCTGTAAAACATACATCAAAAAAATTAAGTTTAGTAGAAATTATATAATAAATTCGCATGAGGAAATTTTCTAATAATTTGTTTTTAAATTAAAATAAAATGTTTTATTAAATCAATACATTAGCAAGACATGCACAAATTTAAAATTTTTTGCAGTAACACGTGGTCATATCGTTATTTTTCAAATAACTTTTTTCTGCATCTTTTGTTTTTCTGCATCTCTTTGAGTCGTATAAAAGCAAAATCATTTCTTTTGTTGAAATTTGTGTTTGAAATTAGAAATCTACTTAATTTATCCACTAGAAGTTAAGCAAACTAGTCTACAATGAAACTTAAAGTGCTTGCATTTGTTTTCTTGTTAATTTCGTGCGCAATTGCTGATGAAGAAGATAATAAAATTGAAGCTGAAGAGGAACCAGTTGATCACACATTAATTTTGACAGATGAGAATTTTGATGACACCATTAAATCCAGTGAAACTAACTTCTTCGTTTTTTTCCAAGCTCCTTGGTAATCATTTAAATTCCATTTAATAATTTGTCAGTGATTGATGAGATAAAGGTGTGAGAGAGAAAAAAGAAAAATGCCGGCAAAAAGAAAAAGAGAAAATTCATATTTTTGTGTGAACGACAATAAATGCCTAGAGAATTTTATATGATAGTTTTTTTTATACACTGCTCATCACTTTGCAACGTGTCTTTTTCTCATCTTTTTTTCTCTCACTTCCATTCTTTCTTTCTCATCTATTTGAATATGATAATTTTCCATGAATATATATAAAAACAGATGTTATACTTGTTTATCAAAACTCTCTAAAATATTACTGATAACATTTTCTCTCTCTCTTTATTTATTATTAGGTGTGGACACTGTACAAGATTGAAGCCAACATGGGCTCAATTGGCTGAAATGCTTAATACTCAAGATGAAAGTCGTGTAAAAATTGCAAAAGTTGATTGTACTGAAAATGCAAAAACATGCAGTGATAACGAAATCACAAGTTATCCAACTTTGAAATTTTTCAAAGCGAATGGTGAAGAACCTGTAAAATATCGATCAACTCGTGATCTCCCATCACTCACTCAATTCATTAACGATCAACTTGGAGCTTCAACAGAAGAGGAAGAAGTTGGCAGTCAAGATGCAGTCCCATCTCCACTTACAGGTCTTATTGAACTTAATGAAAAGAATTTCCATGATCTCACTTCAAAGGGAAACTGGCTAATTAAAGCATATGCTCCATGGTAACCTTGTAACGTTTATCATATGTAATTAAAAATCAATCAATCAAATTATTGTCTTAGGTGTGGCCATTGTCAAAAACTCTCTCCAATTTGGAATGATTTAGCTTCAGCATTGGAACATGACGACTCAGTTAAAATTGGCAAGTTGGATTGCACAGAACACAGACCAATTTGTAAAGACTTAGACGTAAAAGGATATCCAACTATACTTTGGTTAGAGAATGGAAAAAAAATTGACAAATACAGCGGACCTCGCACAGTTGAGGATTTTAAAGACTATATTGAAAAGAGACTGAGTACTAAAACTGAAGGTGCAGAGGAAAAGAAAGATATTCCAGAAGAAGGCGAAGGCGCAGCTGTACTTTCACTCACTGGCGATTCATTTGAACAAGCTATTAAACAGGATGTCGTTTTTTCAATGTTTTTTGCTCCATGGTTTTTAAATACTTACTATTTGAGGAAAATTGATTAGTGCGTTCAAAGATTCAATTTTTAACTGAAATTGCTAATCAATTTTCTTCATACAATACATAATAAAAAACTAACCAATCTAATTTTATCTTAGGTGTGGACATTGCAAGCGTATGATTCCAGCATGGCATGAACTTGCTCAGAAATTCATTAACGATAGCAAAATTAAAATTGCAAAGGTTGATTGCACTCTTGCTGAGAATAGAGATTTGTGCTCTCAACAAGATGTCAATGGTTTCCCAACAATCTTTATTTATAAAAATGGTGAAAAAATTACAGAATACAATGGTGACAGAAGCTTAGAAGACATGTATGACTTTGTCAAGAAGCATGCTTCAGGTGAAGCTCCACGCGATGAGTTATAAATCAAATTGCATTTAAAGTACTATCAATTTTTTTTTATTATATTGTGAAATGAGAATGCATGCGAGAGACTAAAAAGCTGAATTTCTCAATAATTAGTGAGGTTGCAAAGAGTTGTAGTAAAATTTTCCTTAAAGACATAAACTTTTGTTATTTTTCTTTTGTATGATGCTAAAAGAAATTTTTGAATAAAAATTTTCGATCTTATATGAATGATTGATGAGTTTTTATTGTATCTACAGTGTTAGTTTTTTAACTATTTTATTGAAGAGAATGTAATTGATACTTTTCTAAATTTTATAGATCGAACAATTTATCGTATCACGTCATCAATTGATGAAATTTTGCAACTGTTTAAACATCATATGAATATAATGATGATAAAGAGCGAAATAAGACAAATTTAAATTGATTATCTAAATGATAAACTTTTAAGCTCTTAAAAATATTAAATTCTCACATCAAGATGTCATTTCATAGAGCTTTCAAGGAAGAATTGTCTATAAATTAGAGTGATATTTCATCGCAGAGCATCACTTTATATATAAAATTTCAGTGATAAAAACCATCATGAAATTTTTATTATTTTTGGCAGCTTTAGTGTGCGTGGCACACGGTTTCAAAGAGGTTACTACAACAAAGGATGTTTTCAATAATGTATGGGAAAAAAATGGCTACAGAATCGTCACATTTGGTTATGCTAGGTGAGTAGAAATGCAATTATCTTTTGTGATTTTAAAAATAACTGAAATGTTGAAAATAGGTGCCCGAAAGCAGTTCGTTCAAGAGAAACACTCAAAAACTTCCTTGACAAATCATTCAACTGTGGAGACGTTGAATACATTTTTGCTGATTGCTTGAAAGCAGCTCCAGGAACATGCAAGGGTCTCTACGATAACTATTTGGATTTTCTTCCTATTGAACAAAAGATGAGCCTCAGCAAATTGAAATACCCACGTACTTTCTTTATCCACAAAGAAGGCAATAAAGCTGCTGTTGTTCCAATCTCAGAATCAGGACGTATGCATGAAAGTCATTTGGGTGATCAAGCTCGCTTTGATAGCTGGTGTGCTGAAGCTAAGGCTGAAGCCAAAAGAGTTCATGGCTGGACTTAAATTGTAAATTTTTATCTTTTCAAAATTTTTTTAAAAGTTAATAAAGTCATTTTTAAACAATGCTCAATTGCTAACAAAGATTTTGTGTGAATTATTTTTTTCTCCTCCATTTTCTATTATCTCCAATTGAAACATATAATTAAATTTTTGTTTGGTGACTTCATTGTGATTTTATAATTAAATTATAAAAACTTTCTTGATTCACATTTTTAGAAACTAATTCAATGAATAATTTTAAAGTTAGATGCGTTTAAAAACTGAAAGTAAATTTATGAACATAACAAAAATTTTCTCTTTGCAATAATCAATTTTAAAACTTAAATTTGTTCAAGTTAAAAACAATAGCTCATTTGTTTTTTACGTCTTTCGACAAGCAAGCATCTGATTAAATAGTAAAAAATAAAACACACGAGTAGATAAAATAATAAAGTGAAGGTACATCGATGACTTGTGCAAAATTATTAAATGAGACTATTTCGATAAAAATATTGAACTTTAATTTATTTGAATTGTTATTGCATCACAGTAAAACTGTTTTAGGTATGTAATAAAGAAGGTTACTGTTAATTTTTCAAAATTTCCAATATTCAAATGATTGAGCAAAGCGGAAATATCTCTACAAATCGATGGACATTTAAGAAATGAGAAAAAACGAATTAAGGCAAAAGAAATTTCATTTTACATACGGCATAAAAAAATCATTTCATCAAGTTTCCTTCTTTTTTCATCATTATTCAAAAAAGTCTGAATGAAAATAATGTAATTAATTTTGATATCTGTAATGATTTTAGTCTGTTTAAAAGCACATAAAATTGTAATCATTTTGTGTCGCATGCGACAAAATCTTATGACACGCAAAAATAGACGAAAGTTGTCAAAATGGAAAATTGTTATTTTAATTTGAATTTAAAATAAAATTCTTAACAGTTTTCTGGGAGTGTCCCAAGAATTGAATAAAAAATTTTATCTTTATTAAAATTCTATTTTTAATCTATCTTATTTCTATCTAAAATAATCTTATGTACTCTTCCTACATCTCTACAGTTCAATTGTCGATATAACTTAGATAAAGAATAGTGTGAAAAATATTTCCACATGATGCTAGATAGTAACAATAAAAAACACATCAACATTATACAAAAATTTCAGTTGAACACTTGCTCTCGATCAACGTCTGTGTCTTTATTTTCAATTGCGTTCAATTTATTTTAAAAGTATGACGTGTTGGAAGTTATTTTTCTGTCTTTTCATCATAACAATAATAGTATGTGGTGATGGGAAGCCAGCAGCACAGTCTTCGAGCGGTGAATATGTTTCAACTCCTCTCACTAATAAAAATTACAAGGAAATTCTCAAGAGAAATAAATATATATTCGTTAAATTTTATACAGACTGGTCTTTAGAAATTAAATGTTGTTGAATTTTGAAATCTAAAAAAATTATTTTTTCGTTTAGGTGTGCATTCAGTAAAAAGATAGTAAAAATATGGGAAAATGTCGGAGAGCATTTTGAAACATCCGATGATATTTTAATAGCAGAAATGGATTGCGGAAAATTTAAACCAATTTGTCAAAAATTTAACGTTCGTGAATATCCAACTTTAATCATTTTCAAAGATGGTAAACGTTTTGAGCGATACATTGGACCACGAACGACTAAAGATTTTGTTGACTATATTGAAAAATTTATTGCTAAGAGAAAAATTAAAGATATGAATGAAAAACTTCAACAGCAGCAACAATGAAGAAACTTAAAATAAAGCTTTTTGTAAAACTTTTAAAATAAAATTATTTGATATAAACAGAGCACATTTTCATGAATTTTTCAGTGAACTACCTAGTCTCAAACAGACAATGTTTGTTTTTATCATTTTATTGTGTCTTTTGACAACTGGCATACAATCATCATCGTCATCATCTGAATCTGAAGAAAGTAGTCAATATGTAAAAGTTCTTAAAACTGTTGAATTTGAACAACAAGTTTTAGTACCAAACTCTGGGATTTCATTTGTCATGTTCTATGCAAGTTTGTAAGTTGATTAGAATATTTTCATTCAAAATACAATAAATTAAATCTTAATATTTTTTAGCTGCCCAACTTGTCGGATATTCAAACCTTATTGGGAAAATGTTGGAAAATTGTTGAAGGATGAAGTCCAAAGAGTTGTAAAATTCAATTGTGAAAAGGACTATGACACTTGTTATCATTTTTGCATCAAACAATTTCCAACTTTTATTGTTTTTAAAGATGGAAAAATGATTTCAAGTTTTGAGGACGATTTTGATGATGAAGTTCTTTGTGATTGGATAACAAGCAAAGACTATTTATTAGAGGAATATAAGAAACGTCCAAGAACTAGAGGAAGGTGTTAGAAAGTTATTAAATTTAAAAGGTTTCTTTTTGAATAAATTCTGTGTTCTAATAATAAATAAAAATTAAAAGTTTTAATTAATTAAAGAACAATATAAAGGAATGCTTTTTATTGATAATGTTTAACTGCGGGTTAATAATAATATGTTCTTCTATTAGGCACTAACTTTTGGGTTTTAATATGTTTACTACAAAAACTTTCAAAATCTTATTCAACATATTTAAAATTCATAAAAATTAAGTTTTAAAAAAGTTTCTGTAAATTTCATCGAAAATTTGACGCAAACAATGACGAATTTATGAATGAGACATCATCTTTTTTATTTTACACATTCCCATATGTTTTTAATTCATTTTAGTTCTCATTACCAGTCCACATCACTTTAACTTTTTGTGTTCAAAATGAATAAAATTTTATTATTTATTGCTGTTTTTGTAATAACAAAATGTAATGGACAAAAAAGTAGTTTGGTTACTCTTAAACCTGAAAATTTCAATCAAATTATTGGAGATGGAAATACTTTTGTTGTTTTCATCAATAATTTTGAGTGAGTAGAAGCATTTTATCTAAATTACAGCTTTATCAGTTCTCAAATTCTCAAAATTAAATTTAAACTTCTGAAATATAAAAACATTAATTTTTAGAAACTACAAAAAGTTCATTGAAATGTTGAAAGAAGTCACAAAAGTTTCTGCCGCTGCAAATGATGAAGAGAGTAGAAAACTTAAATTTGGAATTTTCGACTGCAAAGAGAATTCATTGATGTGTACAACTTTAGAGATTTCTAAAAATGTTGAATTTAAATTTTATGGAAAAAGTAACAACTGGCCAGCATTTACACGATTTTTGACCCAAGTTATTGGTGAAGTTTTACAAGAAGATAACTTGATTGATTTGCTTGACAAACCTGGAAGACTTCTTGTTCTTTTTAAGGCAAACTATTTTAAACTCTAAATTTTATAATAAAAAATTGATTTTTTAATATTTTTTAGGTTGTTTCATGTCCATATTGTCAAGATACACTTGAAGAATGGCACAAAGTTAAGAAATACTTTAATAGTAATGAAAGAGTCAAAATTTTCACTATTGATTGTACTCGAAGGCGTCCAATATGCAGAAAATTTGGCGTCAGAGGATATCCTAAGATTAAATTCATTTACAATTCTGAAAACAATCATCAAACTGTTTTTTCTTATGAAGGAGATCGTTCTTATAAAGATATTAGAAATTTTGCTGATGAGTATATCAAAGCGACAATGAAATAATGAATTTCAATAATTTTGAATTCTTCAAATGAATTTTATTTTTAAAAAAACCTTAAATATAATAAAAACTTTCGTCAAGTGAATTTTATGTCACAAAAATTTTCAATCATTGTTTTTTTCAATTTATTTATTTAAATGCGATAAATGAATTGAACGGAAAATTCTGAAGTTTACGATAAATTCCACTGAAATGTATCACAGTTATATGTAATATTTTCAGGGAATAATTGATGGATAATTACAAAAAATCCTATAGAATGGAATATAATATATTCAATGAATTTTACTTTTTTTCAAATTTTATGTAAGTAATTATAAATCATTTCGAATTTTGTTTGAATTTTATTTTGATAATAAAAAATTTGAAAGATGACAAGCAAAAAAATTAAATTTAATTTACGAAATATAGTAACACAAATCTGTAAAGATCTATGACAGTTTTTACCTGTAACAAACGATATTTTTCTAAACTGAAAGATACATTGCAATGAAAGAAAATAACTATGCATTGTTTTTTTGTGACAGAAAATTATTTTTAAAACTCCAAGAAAATATTCCATGGAACTTTCCGTTTTTCCTATGCTATCAATTCAATTTTTAAATATAAATACTGTTCATGTCTCTTTAGTTTTTATTCATAGTTAGTACTCTTCAACTGTTCACACTAATCATTTTAAAATCATTTTTACAATGCTGAAAATTTTTTGTTTCGTATTAATTTTCATTACAGTAGCACAAGGACGAGTTTTTCAGAATGATTTAATAACTTTGACTCCAGAAAATTTCAACCAAAATGTTGAAAATGAAAATATTTTCGTGATATTCATTTATGATTTTGAGTGAGTATAAAAATTTAAACTGAAATGAGAGAAATTTTTAAATTCATCTTAATTCTTGTCATTCATAAAAGTTTCTTATAGTTTCCTTTAAATTCTCGAAATTTGAAAATAAAATTTTTTACTATGTTATACATTACTTTTTAGAAACTACAAAAAGTTCATTGAAAGATTGGGAGAAATTACAGAAAAATTAGCTACTGCAGCCAACGAAGAGAGTAAAGAATTGAATTTTGGAATTTTCGACTGCAAGGAAAATCCATCCATGTGTAGAAATGTCGAAATTTCACAAAAAATTGAATATAAATTTTATGGAGAAAACAATAAATGGCCGACAGTTTCAAGCTATTTAACACAAATTATTCAAGAAGTTTTACAAGAAGATGACTTGATAAATTTGCTTAACAAACCAGGTAGACTTCTTGTCCTTTATAAGGTAAATTGTTTTAAATTTTAAACTATTGCAAATAAAAAACTAAAAATCATCTTCTCAGATTGATCCATGTCCATATTCTCAACAAGTGCTTAAAATATGGCCTAGAGTTAAAAGAGACTTCTTAAATAATGAAAATATCAAAATTTTTACGATTGATTGCAAACGAAGGCGTCCAATTTGCAGAAGATTTGGTGTTCGAGGATATCCTGATATTAAATTTATCTACAATTCTGAAAACAGTCTACAAACTATTTTTCCTTATTTAGGCGATCGTTCTTATGAAGATATTAGAAATTTTGCTGATGAATATATCAAAGCGACAATGTAATGATGGAAAAATACAAGGAAAATGATTCACATTTATTGTTAAAAATATTGATTAATTTAATTTTTTTTTGATAAATAAATTTATTTATTATTTACTAAAAAGTTGTTTGAATTCAAAATTTAACAAAATTTAAGAGTAATTAGAAACATTTTGCAACTTTCCTTTATTTTGATTATAACATATTGAAAAGAAAACATAACGTATTTTTGGTTTTAATAAAGTTCAATTTATAGATTTTTATTTCACAAACTGAGCTGAAAAACGCTGATGTTACAGCAATAATTTAATTGTTTTATTTAAGTAAAATACAACTATTGAATAAGAAAGTCAATATGTGTTTCATAATTTAGCAGCTTTCCAACTCTGTTCAAAATTTTAAGCTCTCCATCTTTAAAATATTAACTCTACACATGTGTTTTTAATTTTTATCTGTAGCTAGTATTCTTTAACTACTCACTTCAATCACTTTAAAATTTTCATTTCAATTTTTCTTCACGATGCTGAAATTCTTTTGCTTTATAATAATTTTTAGTGCAACAGCGCAAGGACGAGTTTTTCAGAATGATTTAATAACTTTGACTCCAGAAAATTTCGATAAAATTACTGAAAATCAAAATATTTTTGTAACCTTCATTTATGATTTTGAGTAAGTGACTTGTAATTTTTAATGTTCAATAAATTTCATTCAAATTTTTTAGAGTTCATCAAAAATTCATAGAATTATTAGACGAAATAAAAAAGACAGCAGCTGAATCTGATGATTTAGATAGCAGAATGCTAAAATTTGGAATTTTTGATTGCAAGAAAAATATCAAGCAATGTAAAAAAATTAGATTGGGTCATGGTGTTGAAGTTCGATTTTACGGCAAAACTAATAAATGGCCAGCACTGAGTGAATTTTTAGATCAAATAGTTGATGAAGTTTTACAAGAAGATGAATTTATAGAAGCATTAGAAAAGCCAGGACGATATCTTGTTTTATTTAAGGTAAAATTTGAAACTTTTCTTTTTAATAAAAGTGTTTGAAGTTTTGATTAATTTGAAGATTGCTTCATGCATTTATTGCAAAGAAACACTCAAATATTGGAAAGAGGTGAAAGATTATTTCACAAATAATGAATATATAAAAACTTACACACTTGATTGTACTCGAAGACGTTCAATTTGCAAAAGATTTGAAATTACAAAATATCCAAAAATCAGATTTATCTACAATTCAAAACACAACAAACAGTCAATTTTCTCATTTGAAGAATTTGATTTGGAACGTACAACTGGAGGAATTCTTAAATTTGCTATAGAACATATGCACTCAACAATGAAATGAAGAAAATAAATTTTTCAGAACATCGCTAATAAAAAGAAGTCATCAATAGAACATTCTTTAAAATAACTAATGAAAAAATGTTTGCAAAAGATAGTTTCTATTCATTGTTTGTCGAATAAAGATGACACTCAAAAGAATTATTCAAAAACGACTGTCAATTTTTGTTTTAATTTTTTTCGTAATTCATTTAACTGGACCAGTGACTTTATTTTCCTTTTTGCATCACAAAAATAAAATTCAATTGCAAAAGTATAAGTTTTTAGAAAAATTTCCTAATGCCTTCGTCATTTTCCATAATGAAAGGTGAGTAATATAATCACTTGTTCAAATAACTTGACATCTATATTGAAATAAATTTCGAGTGAAACATTCGATATTATTTTTGATACCTTTTGTTAGTCATTAAAACTCTCTCGTAAAGATGAGAACAAAATCGTTTGTCTGTTGTGCTCTGACAGTTGTCAGTTTATTAGCAGTTTCTTTCTTAGGACTTGCCTTTTATTATTACGATGAAGACCTTTACAATCGAATGCTAGAAAAGGATGGAAATGAAGTTTTCCAATCAATGATTTTAGCTGAGAACGCATTTGTGATGTTTTACTCACTGTAATTAAAGTTTTCAATTTTTTGTGATAAGTTTTAATACAAATACAGATGGCTGAATTATTCAAGGTGTTTCTAGCACACACAGATGAGAAAAATTTTTAATTTTAATTTTTCTTTTTATTCTTTTTTAGTGAAAGTCACTCCAATGGTCTAGATGAAAATTGGCAAAGATTAGATCACATTGTGAAATATAATGAAACATACAAGAGCATATATATGGGAAAAGTTGAATGCTCAGTTTTTCGGCCAATGTGTAGACAATTCCATTTAGAAAAATATCCTTCAATTGTATGGATGCAAAAGGGGAAAATTGTAGACATTTTTGCAGGCGATAATTCAATGAACGATATGAAATTTTTCCTTGACAATAAATTTCATGAACATGTGATTCAGCATGATACGGAAATTTTTTATACTGTTAGTGTCTTAAATACTGAAAGAACTACAATGAAACCTCTTGATACAACGCAAGCAAAGTCATTATTCGAATCGATTTTTGATCCCATGGAAGAAATCATCAATAAATTTAAAAATATTGAAAATAATCAAACTAAAACAAGTGAATTTGAACCATTGCCCAAATTGCCAGTTGAAGAACCAAATAATAAAAATAAAGACTCAGAAAAATTACAAACAGAAGTTATTGTAGCCCATTCACAAGAGAAAATAAGAATTTTTATTCCAAACCCTAACGATAATCAGAATCATAGTAGAAAGCATATACACAGTAATAGCACAGAAGAAAAGCCATGGGAAAGCATTTCTGATAAAAATTCATCTAAAAACATCAACGACGAGCATGATTATCATCATATGCATACAAGCAATGAAGCAATTTCAGGTATAAGAAAAACGGCTCAAGACATAACAACGAAAATTATTATTTTTCCATCAACGACTCAAAGTGAAACTATTAGTCATGAAAAATATACTACAAAAGAATCAAAAGATATTGTATTTGAAAGTAAAGAAGTAAGTTCAACGAAACGGGACAAAAATCACACAAGATTTGAATCGGACAAAAGTTTAAAGTCTAAAGAAAAAGGAAATCATAAATTTTCATCACGTCGTGGAGAATCTGACGAAAAAGCTGCTTCAAAAACAAAGGAAATATCTAGTGAAATCACTGCAATGACTTCAGAAGAGCTTGCAAAATTGTTTGAAAAAAAATTTGAAAAAGTAAAAAAAGTAAGAAAAGTTTCAAAAGACCAAACAAATAAAAATGATAAAAAATCAGAAAGAAAAGTGAAACCAAAAATTAGAGGTACTGAATCTTCTGAGCAATCTGAAGAAGTAAAGTCAATTGAAAGTTCAAAAATAAAGATTAAGGATAAATCAATTGAAGTAAAGTCAGAGAAAACAAAAACTACAGATTTCGAAGAAGATGAATTTGATGAGTCTAAAGAGGAAGTTTCGGAAGAAAAAATATCAAAAGAAGAAGAAGAAGAAACTAAAGATACTGATGATTTCTATGAATATGAAGAGAAAACAAAAGAAATTTCGGAAAAGGGTGATAAATATTCTACTAAAACAAAAACGGAAGCTATTAAAACCGATAAGCATTCAACCATAGTGAATGATGATAATGATGACAATATAAATATATCAGATCTCTTCAAAGAGCAACCAATTGATTCCCAATCTACAAAAATTATAGATAAGAAGATTTCAACAGAAAAATTTAAAGAAAAACCAAAATCATCACATATTTGATTCTTGTATATTAAATATTCTTTATTTTGTCATTTAATAAAATATTCTTTTTATTGTAATAAATCGTCAATGCAGTTTGGTGTTTCAATTTTTTTTGGCTGCATGATACTTTCAACAGCAAGATCAATTTCGTCAAGTCCTAATTCAGCAAGAAGATCTTGAGCCGATCTCGTTGGTTCAGTAGAAAAGTTGAGATTTTGAATTTCTGGAAGAAGTGAAGTGTTGCTTTGAGGAGTTAGTTCTTTTGAAAGCAAATCAATATTAGTTGATGAAGTTGCTTCTGTTGCATGACCATTCGATGATTCATTATTGTCTGCATTTGGCATCATTAAGTCAAGTAAATCTTGATTCGTACTTTTACCATTTGAGAGTAAATCCTTTGGCGTTTCGATTGGTTTGTTTTCCTTTGCCTCATCAGCTTGTGTGACTTCTTCTTCTTCTTGTCCATCAGCACTAAACGTTTTTGTTGATTCGTATTCAAATGCATTTGACTTCAAACTGACTTCAATTGGAAACAGGTTTTTTGTTGATTCGAATCTAGCAAGAGCATCATCTGTAAATTTTTTCAATCCTTCAAGAAGCTTTTTCAAATTCTCTGCAAGATTTTGAGCATGTTTTGCTTCAAGTAGTTCAATTTTTTCTAGCACGTCATTTCGTAGTTTTGCAAATTTTGCTCTTGCCTCTTGTCGACATCTCAAAATTAATCTGTATTCATAATTTCCAGTCTCAACTCTATAAAGAGGTTCTTGAATAGCGCTATATGACTGTTCTTCATCGTCCATTTCTTTCACTTTCAAACAATAAGAAAGATAAGCAAATTTACTGTCAGCGTATCGTCTTACAGTCATTTTTGTGTCAGGAATAGCTTTGTGAAGATAAGTGCCAAAATTAGCGACAACAGGCTTCAGTGCTTTGATCATTTGAATTCCTTCCTTTTCCAAAGTTCGATGCATTTCACCAAAAGCACGGTAAGCTTCAGATGCTGTTGGTTGTGGCTCTCTGATAGACATTTGACAAAATTCAGTTCCAAAAGAATGCATGGCTTGAAAAACATTGAAATAAGCTTTAAGAACTCGCTTACAGTAATCAACAAGTCCTCGATACATGACCTCAGTTCCTTCAAGTTCTTGCAATCGTTTAACCAATGAGTCATTGCATAAAATAGCTCTACTCAATCCCAAAGCATCAGCAGTCTTTGATGACATATTCTCAACTAATCGATGTTTGATTTTCTTCAATGCAATGTCAAGTGAATCACCTTGAGCATTTTCTGCATGCAATTTATTATAATGTATTGTCACTTCATTTTCAGCAGCTTGAATCATTTTTGCTACTTCAACTTTTGTCTTGCCTTTCACACTTGTTCCACCAACACCAAGCAATTCATCGCCACTTTGAAGTGTTCCTTCACGTGACACTGGAGTATTGTCAAAGACTTGAACAATATAAAGACATGGGCAATATGGACCACCACCTCCTATTGAAATTCCTTGATGATTTAAAGAAAATTTTTAATTTTAAGTAGAAGATAAAAATTCAACTTCATACCAATCATATTTGAATTATCTTTCTTGATAACAACTGATCCTGATGACACTGTCATTCCCCTATCATAAAAAAATTACTATAATTTATTTAATCATATACAATTTATTAGATAGCAAAAAGACAAAAAGATTAAACAAGCATAGAGAAGAGCAACAAAATGACAAAAATCAAAGAACAAGCACAAAGAGCTAAACGATTGTGCCAACAAAAAAGACATTCTTGCAATCATTCTTGACTTACAATCTTGACATTTCTTCTTGTTGACTAATTTTTATCATTCTTTGATGATGTTCTGAGTCTGTTTCACGTTCGCCACCAAAATAGAGCTCAGCTTCGGGCAGCTCATCATTTGTAGCAAAAGGCTTCTCTTCGACCACATTATTTTCTATAAGTACTGCCTTGCCCGGAATTTTCTTCGCTGGTTTCTCATTGTTGTCTGTGTTTGTTTCAGTTTTTGATTCATCACCGAGTAACTTCCTTCAGCGTCATTTAAATATTAAAAAAATTTTGACTTTTTGTACAAAACTAAAAATTATCTTAATTTCTTTTAAATTTCCAATTAAAGCAGACAAAAGCGAACGAAAGAGACGACGAGAATCAACAGGTGTTCAACAGATGTGTATAACTTTCTTTCCAGTCTTTCCAAGAGCGAAAAAAATTCATCCCTAGAAAAAAAGTTGTGCATATCTGAAGGGGAAAATTTTCACTTTACTTTTCAATCTCTTTGCCAAAATAACGAGTTTCAATGATTAAAGCTATTTTTTCGAATGGTAAATGCGACCACATGTTTAAATATGAGATGAATATTTTTGAAATGCAATCAGAAAGTTGTAACAAAACGAAAAATATTTACAGAAAAAAATCGATAAATTATAGTTGACAGATTGATAGAAAAATTTATTTTCATGCAAAATAAAAGACTTTTTTTGATAAATTCAAGTTTAATTGCTTACATTGTATCCTCTTCTAAATAAAAATCTCCATCAATTGCTTGCAACATTTTTATTTACTTTAATTATAAAATATTTTATTATCTATACGGGAGCTTTGTTCTTTTACACAATTTTCCTACTGGAAGTCTTTATCATAGCAAATCATGGAAAATTATTTTCAAAAAAGTTTGTTACAAGAATTTTACATCTTAGTAACTTTGTGGAATTTCTAAGTTGTATGGATCTTGATCCTGGTCTGAATTGTTTGGATCGATGAATGAAAATTGATTATGTGCTTCTTCCATGTGATTTTTAAGAGATTCTTCTGATGGTAATTCGACATTGCATTCTGTACAGAGATATGTGTCGCTGTGTGATGCTGAATGAGATCTCATTTGTGACTTTATTGCTGCTACAAATCCACAAATTTCGCATTGAAGTTGATTTGATGAATTCACTTCATGAATTGTTAGATGCTGCTTTAGTGACCAGGCTTTTGTAAATGATGCATCACAAATTTGACATACATGTTTTTTATTTCCCGTATGATGTGAAAGATGAAGATTTAAATCATGAAGAAAAGCAAAATGTTTTGGACAATAACTGCAACTATATGGTTTTACTTGACTGTGTTTTCTTCTTATGTGACAATTAAGATAATCGAGTTGTGCAAATGAACGTTGACAAAATTGGCAAATATAGCTTTTTACGGCACTTGGGTCATGTGTTTGCGTGTGTTGCCGTAATTTATATTTATCAAAGAAAGTTTTCCCACAGCCCTCATGTTCACATGCAAATGGCTTATAATCCGCATGTCGAAGCAGATGCATGATGATTTCATCTCCATTGGGAAATGTTTTTTCACACATGCAACACCGATATGTCACATTTTCATCATGATATCGACCATGTTTAATTAATTCATTTAGGGGCCCAGTTGTGTCTGGACATAGCTGACAAATGTGATCTGTGTGTTGATCATGAAAATTTTTCATATGTTCACTCATTTCATCATGAACTTTAAAGGTTTCTGAGCAAATAACACAAATATAATCGTAATTTGATGGACGTTCAATTGTTGATTTGAGTAGCATGTCACAAATGATAATATGTCTATCAAAAGTTCCTTGAGTATGAAATTTTCTATTACAATTCTCACATAAAAAGTAATTGCGAGACCAATTTTTTTGTAGTCCAGTTTTAAGCTCTGTATCATGCACAACCATGTGTCTTCTTACTTTAAATTGACTAACGAAAGCTTTTCCACAAATGTGACAGTGATGATTCTTTTTAATAACTTTTTTCGGTTCATCATTCTTATGAACAGCTAAAACATGACGATTTACTTTAGATGGAAACATAAAAGTTTTCTCACAAAATGGACATTTATGCTTTTTAAGATTTTCTTTAGCAAAGTGTGCTTCTCTCATTTTCTGTGTAAGTTCATCTTGAGATTCAAACACTAAATTTTTATTTGCAATATTTCTACTTCCAACTCTTTCAATCACGACTGTATTCTCTCTAATTGAGCTCTCTTCTATGCTCTCTTTATGTTCATCTTCCACCAGCACTTCCATATATTCATCTTCATTCATTTGTATTTCTTCTACTCCATTTTCCTCTTCAATGAAACACTCTTCATGCTCAATCTCATCAATTTCATTTATTTTTTTATTCTCTGTGCTTTCTGCGAACTCTTCTTCCAATTGCTCTGTTTCTTCTGCTAGCAAGATGTTATATCTCACTGTTTCATCGCTATCTATACAAAGTTGTCTGAAAGCCATTAATTCTAATGTTTTCAGTCGACATTCTTCACAAATTTTCTTTGATAAATTGTCATTGTTTTCAATTTTAACTCCACTGATTTCCATGATTATGTCACTGAGTAATCGGTCATCTTGTTTTATAAAAATGCTAACAAGCTTACCAATACTAATGAGACAAATTCTACAAGAGTTAGCTGTATCAAGAGTTAGCATTTTTAATGAATTTTTTGTTTTCTTATGTTTTTTGTTTACAAATTAATAGGTAGAATGTGAATGGAATTTTTTTGAAATCACTGACGTTGAATTTAAAATTTCGTTAAAAATTAAATTTTTATCTTTTTGTGCAAGAATTTAAAAAGGTTTGAATAAAGAATGAATTTGTGGTTAGAATAGATTCTAAATTGATAATGAAATTATTATTGAATGAAAATTTTAAATTTAAAATTTGTGATATTTTTAATGATTGGGTAAAATCTTCACATTGGGTAATTTCGAACAGCACGGTAATGTGTCCAAATGTATTCAAATAGTGAAAAGATGTAAAATAAAACTCGTTCGCTCCGTATCGTAAATAAAAAAATTAATTTTCTCAATTATCTTTTGTTTTTGTGCTTTAAAATGGTACGAAAAGGAGAATAAGGAGTCACAAGGAAGTGAATTATAGTCAGGACGCGAAGGCAGACTGAGAAATAGAGCGATAAAAAATAATTTCCTACCTGAAACTTTAAGACATTTGAGTTCATTGACTTCTTTTTCACAAAAAAAAGTGTCCAAGTAAGTGAAATGACGATCACTTTTATTAAACATGAGATGGAAATTGAAATTCATTTCATATGTCCGATCATATAGTCACAAAAAGCCATCAACTTGATTCCATGCATTAGTCAATCCATCGTGTATGAATTAGTGCAACGAAAAAGCTCCAGTTAAAAAATACATATAAAGTTGTTCGGTTGGTTTTTTTTCTCTCTCTTTCTGATTTAGTGAAATGTGTTTCAATTCCGTGGCCTTCAGAAAAGAAATACGCGAATACATGAAATCACGAACAAGAGAAGTGAGTTGAGAAAAAGAATAAGAAATATATAAATATATATATGCTGACCAGCCGTTTTGATTTGGATACATGTATGTGTAGCAATTCTTTTTTATGTTGTGTTGTGTTGCACTGAATTTTTAGAGCATTATTCACCGTTATAATAATCATACAGTCGAAAAATCGCGATATTTTTGTGTGTGCATTTTTTATCTTCCGGTATATCGTAATTTTGCGAAAAAAAATTTTTTGCATGCACAAAAACAGTGAATCTTTCTCTTTTATTATCGCAAGAAAGAAGAGACATTAAAAAGAATCATCAAGCGGCAATAGCAGTAATTTTCTTTTATATCTTAAGAGAGTTGAGAGAAAAATGGGCTCGAGCGAGTATGTAAGCAAAAAAAAAGAACTTGAAAGAACGGTTTTATTCGGGGCGAGAAAAAGAAACAAATTTTTTTATTACACACGAAAGAAGGAGAAAAAGAGTAATAATAAGTGGTTGTGATCAAGCGATGAAGTTCACAACAATAATATTGATGTACCATTAATTATTTTTATGCATAACATAAAAGATCTAGAACTCGTAAAAATTAAGGAAGTAAAGTGTAAAAGAACGACCAAGTGGATTAAAAATTGTTATATTAATTTTAAGAATTTTGTGTTGAAACTGCGTTTGAGAGTAAAGAAACAACAAAAATTCGACCTTGTTTTCTGACCTTGCACAAATACAAACGTAAATGCTGACTTTGAATGAAGAGAAGAAAAATCTACAATACTAATACATTTAAATAGCAACAACACTACTACAATAGTCTCAAGTTAATAAATTTCCCTTTACAATTAACAAACTCACAAGAAGTCAGACAGAATTCTTTTATTTTTAATTTTAATATTTTTTAATACTTATTCTTAGACGACAATGTGATACTTCTCTTTTAATTTGTAATAGTTGAATCTTCAAACGTAGATATTCATTTTATGAACTACATAACGGAAGTGACACTTATGAGCTCTCTTCCTATTTTATACAATCTCTTTCTAAACCATATCTTTTCTGTTTTTTAGATTTTTCGTATATGGATTGCGAAAAGTTTCTCTTATCAAACCGCATAAAATTTAATTGTGTATCGATAGTATAAAAAATAAACGTAAGGCGGAATTTTGCGATAAAAAGATAGCGGAAGTGAAGTGAGACAAGGTTTATTTCATTTTTTGAATGTAGTGTAGAGGAATGTCGTCGAATGCAACAAATATATCGGTGACTAATATTAATTGTGATCCCTCAATAATGGATGATTCAACTCAGCCAAATGATGATGGCAATGTAAGAGTTACAGTGCCAAAAATCGAGGACACTTCAGACAATTCTGACGAAGAACTTTCAAATATTGAGAAGAGCGCATGCACAGCTGCTCAAATAGTGAAGAGTAATGGGCAAAGACCAATGTCATGGGAAGGAGAATTGTCAGAAAATGAAGATGAAATGATGGAAGTTGAGAAATCGAGTCCAGTGCAAATGAATTGTGATGAAAGAACCATTATTAAACCTGAAGTGATCACGCCAACAGAAATCACCAATAATGTGGCCAATAATAACAACAATCATCCGGCAGTTCAGCAACTAAAAGTTCCAGCATTTGGAGCAACGACAACGAAAAAGTTTCCTGAAATTGTCAATTTAAAATATGAGCCAGGCTCAACTCCAGCATCGACAGCTTCTACAAATTATCCTAATAATAGTCCACTATTAGTTCGATCAAAGCAACAATCATTGCTTCCCGCCAATCCCAGTCCCGATTCAGCCATTCATTCAATTTACACACAGAGCTCCCCCAGTCAGTCGCCACTAACATCGAGACATGCACCTTACACGCCATCACTCAGTCGCAACAATAGTGATGCATCTCACAGCTCATGTTACTCGTACAGCTCGGAATTCAATAGTCCAACTCATTCACCCATTCAAGGACGCCACTCGATCTATGCACCGCATGCACCATCGACTTCGCAACAACAACAATTCAACGGTACATTGCATCATCATTCCATGCTCTATCGATCAATCATGGTTGACGGCGAGCAGCAAAACTTTCGATTGGCAACGAGCGAGGAGAACAATTATAATGGTAGTGATCAACAGGAAGCTGGTTTACCTACAACCGCTGGCATTTCGCGTCAACAACTCATCAACAGTCCTTGTCCAATTTGTAGCGATAAAATTTCTGGTTTTCATTATGGAATTTTTTCATGCGAATCATGCAAAGGTTTCTTCAAAAGAACTGTTCAAAATCGAAAGAATTATGTTTGTTTGCGAGGAGCTGCATGTCCAGTGACAATTGCAACTAGGAAAAAATGCCCAGCATGTCGTTTTGAAAAATGTCTACAGAAGGGCATGAAACTTGAAGCAATTCGTGAAGATAGAACGAGAGGAGGTCGATCAACTTATCAATGTTCTTATACTCTACCAGTAACCTCATTGCCACATCATTCTTCACTGACAGTCGATGGTCATTATAAAGCGAATGGAAATAGTCTGAAAATGGAGGGTTATGAAAGTGGAAGCAAATCACTGAATGGCATCAACGAGTTGAAACAACCAGGTGTGCCAATGCTTTTGCAGGAAATTATGGATGTAGAATATTTGTGGCAATACAATGAGAGTGAATTGACGAGATTAAACCAACAATCGACTTCACATGAGCCAGCTTCTTCGGATGCAATCAAAAATAATCCATTCTTGGCGAGTGCTGGTGTGACAAATGACAACTCAAGTCCTGATATGATTGCCATCCTCTGTAAAATTGCTGATCATAGACTGTATAAGATTGTTAAATGGTGCAAGTCACTGCCGTTGTTTAAAAACATATCGGTAAATTGCAAATTACTGTTTAATTCATGACCATAGTTAACAATTATATTTTATTCTAGATCGATGATCAAATTTGTCTATTGATAAATTCATGGTGTGAACTGCTTCTTTTCTCCTGCTGCTTTCGTTCCATTTCGACACCTGGCGAGATCAAAGTCTCTCAGGGAAAGTCAATTACCATACCGCAAGCAAAAAACAGTGGACTGAATGTGAGTTTTGACCTTGAATCATGTGCATTCCATTCATTTTTTCTTATGTGCATAATTTTTGCTCTCTAAAACATAGACTTGCATAGAGCGTATGCTCAACTTAACGGATCACTTACGACGTTTGAAAGTTGATAAATACGAGTATGTGGCAATGAAAGTGATTGTATTATTATCGTCAGGTATGTATTAGATACATCATGATTATTTATAATGTAGAATGTCATTGGTCTTTTATTATTATAGACACGGCTGAACTTAAAGAACCTGAAAAAGTCAGAGCGAGTCAAGAGAAAGCTTTACAGGCACTTCAAGCTTATACTTTAGGTGAGCATTTGTCTTGCAATATCATTTGCATTCATTTCTTGCTTTATTTTTGAAAAATTTATGTTTATCTTTCAACTTTTATTTATCAAATTTTTAAATCAAATTAAAAAGTAAAATATTAAGCCCTATTTCAATTTTAAATTGATTTATCGCAAAATGTAAACTTGAAAAAAAAGTTCGGACTAAACTTGGATGATATTTTATTAATCTATGATTTATTTTGTAGCACATTATCCAGAAGCACCTGCTAAATTTGGTGAATTATTGCTGAGAATTCCAGAACTTCAAAGAACTTGTCAAGTAAGAAGAAGAAGAATTTTATGAAAAATTTCAATTTAAAATTATTTCTTGAAATTTCTTTTAGGTAAGCAAAGAAATGTTAACAATAAAGCCTAAAGACGATGAGCAGCCATCATTTAATTTACTAATGGAACTGCTACGAGGTGAACATTAACGAAAACTCAATATAAAAAAATTACACACAAGAGATATAAACAAACCCAGCAAAAGTAGACTGAAAAAAAAATTAAAAGAATCCTTTAACATAGATAAACAACTCAAATGTGATCTACAGACTTCTTTACAAGCAACAAAAGTGTTTTAGAAACTCAACAGCATTGAAATACTTTTGAATGAGTGAAAACAGACAAAACAACAAAAATGAAAAAAAAAATCGAAACTTATTGAAACTGAATCACAATCATATATGCAACACATTAGAGTAATTTAAGTAAAATATTAAAGAGTATAGACTTTTTTATTCAAGCTAATTATCGTGAAATTTCTTAAAAACAATTATAATAAGTAATAAATGAACATGGTTCAAGCCAATTTTCTTCTTAAGAAATGATAAAATGACACTTAAATATAATTAAATTTTTGTAGGAAGAGTGAAGAAGGGAAATGTGAGAAAAAAATCCAGTGAAGAATTTAAAACGCAATAATTTAAATTGTAGAAATTTCCATTTCTTTTGCATTCTCAAAATGCCACATAAAAATCGAAAAAGAAAAAAAAATTCATTCTTGAATTTTGGCCATCAATTTAAAAAGCATTTTTGTATTGCTTTAAAATTTCTTAACTTTTGTGCAATTTTTTATATTTTCTATCTACTACAAAAGAAAAATTATTTCTTCTAACTATTGCAACTAACATGCTTCCTTTTCATTATCTGTGAAAAATTATAATTGGCATAAGCAAAATAAAGTAAGCTCTCCAACAGAAGACATTAAAAGCCTTAAAATATTGAGAGTATAAAATAAATTTAATTAAAGCAAATCAATAGGAAAAAATTTCATTTTCTTTTTTTGAAAAATATTGAAAAAAAATTGTGCCTTTTTAAAATGCTAATTATATGTAGATGAAAAATTAAGTAGATAATTAAGAACTTAGAAATTAACATGCAAGTGATTTTAGCGTATAATTTTTATTATCATTTTCGGCTCTGCAGGTTGTTGTGGAAAGAAATCTTTGTAAATATTGATAATCATCTTGACAGTGTTAGAAATAAGATCAAAATAAGACACAGAGAAAAAAGTTTTATTTAACTTTAATTTATTAAATTTATTTTACATATTAAAAGAAAACTGGTGATGGGTTAATATTATTTAAAATGAAATTTACTTCCTTAAAATGAATTATTGATCTCCATTGAATGGATTGAGTCTGTGAAGTTGACAAATAAAATTTTTTTGTGTCAACTTCAAGGAGATTGAAAAAGCCTTAGTTTTTAGTTTGTTGAATTATTGTATTTTAGTTTATGTCAATCAATCAATTTACTTCAACGATTTTTATCCCAATTTTTCTCTTAAATTTTTTTGTTCAGTATTTTTCACAATAAATTTTTATTTTTCATGAAGCATTGAGACCTAATGAAATTAGGTTAACTCTAATAATAAAAAAATCACAAATTTATTATTTATTTTTCACTATGTTCACATTACCTTTTGCACGTGTATTTATGAGGACCACCTATAATATATTTTTTTGGCACATGATAAAATATACATTTGAGCTCATTGTTCTTCAACTCTTAATTTTATTATCGTGCCAAAACAATTTTCATTTGCAATCATATTTTACCCTGTCGCTCAATTTTCTTGCCGTTTTGAGATGAAAAAAATTTCTTTTATTGAGAGAAATGTCATGAAAAAAATGTGAAAAGACTAATTGATGGATTGACTGCGTAAAAATTCATTCTCACATCGAATTTTTTTAACTCTCAGTAATTAATTTGTTAAATGTTTGTCGAATTACAAAAAACCTGAAATTGACAAATTAACTCAAATCTACACGAGCAACTGATTTTTAAAAGGTCGAAATAAGCATTAGATTTTTTACTACATGGAAAGAAAGACAACCATTCATATTTTTGAGATAATATATATAAAAGTATGTAGAAAAACATTCATGAAAATAAAAAATAATTAGCGAAAATTTCTTTGAGAATATCAATTAATTTATTGGTTCATGATCACGACAGTTTATTATTTTTGATTTTTAGCAAATTTTCAGCTTTTTTGACAGATGTGATTTAGTAAAAAACCGCATGTGGAAATTTGTGCATTTCAGGATTAATTTGTCTAATTATTACTAATAACTTTGGCACAAAATCGACTTTTATTTATTTTTGTGTCAATTTACAGGGTTGTAAAAGTAGGCACCTATTTTACTTACTTTTCATAGAAATGATCTACTTCTACTTTTTTTAAAATGAAAAGTAGGAGAATAGGCACCAACTTTTTAACTCTGTCAATTTCAATACATTTTAAAATAATTATTTGTGTTTCTAGAGAACTTCCAACTCAAAATAATCATACATTTAAAAAAAGATGTTCTTATAATTCACTTATCTTATCTTGGAAACAATAATGAAACTCGCTAAAAATATTTATTTAACTTGTGTTAAACTATCTATTTAAAATATTATATTATTAAAAAGCTATACAACTTACTTACAGTTATAATTTTAATAAAGGCTTGGACGTAGGTTGAGCTAGATGGATAAAGTATCAAAATTTTGGCAAGAACAAATTTGAATGATGATGATGAATTCGCTCAATTATAAAACAATTTTGAAAAATATTTCAGACAATGTTCCAGACCTGTGTATGAACACAAACTGTTCTGTTTTGGAAATGTTATATTCCCACTTTTATAGTCATTTGCAAAGCTACTGTCAAATGAAGTGGATGTAAAATAAATTTTTGGTGCCTTATTTTTATTGAAATTTCTTTTTCAAAAAAAGTATTTTTATTGTGCTTGCAAATATGGAAGAAAATATTGGAGCAGAAATTTCTGAATTGGCTTTTGCAAATCTTTATCCTGCTTTAATATCATCATTTGCAATTATTATTGCTGGGTAAGTAATAAAAATCAATAAAATTAATTTGATATCGCTGAAGTAATTTAAATACTCTAAAATAGGAAATTTGTTGTAAAATAATTAAAATAGTTTTAGTTTTAAAATTTGAGAATTTTAAATACATAAGAAAATTAATCACATATTTGCAAAAATTTTAATGAAAATTTCTTCAACAAGCTCGTTTAAACAAGATGATATTTAAATTTATTTTGTATATGTATTATGAAATAATTATAAGGTAATTACAAAATGATAAAGCAGTTATACATTATCATCTGACTTTGTCTCACATACTAATTAATAATTATTAAAACCATTTACAAGCTTTTAAGTTTAGTTAAAAATAAATAATTGGATAAATGTTAGTAATTAAATTTTGTTAGTGTTAATTTTAGAAAATTTCTTATGAATTTAATTTAAAATCTTTAATCTCTTAAAAAACTTTTCCTTACTAGTTATTGGAACATCAGAAAGTTTTCATGTTCATGCATTGGATTAATTTGAATTCAAAACTTGTTTTTATAAAATTTGAAAGAAATTTGCGTAAAGAATTTTTTTTCAAACCAAAGTTTTTAATATAACTTGAGTATGGGAAGATTTTTTTAAAAGAATTTTAATATATTGACTTCTGTTTCACGTGTCTTCAAAAATTTTTGAATATTGCTCAAATAAAAAACTTCAGTGTAATTTTTGTTTGTCGAAAAATGGTATGAAAAAAAAATAAGAATTTTCGAAATCCAAATTTTTTTGAATTAAACTACGAGGTAAAATCTAATTGTTTTTCTTTTCCAAAGTTACATTGCAGCTCGTCTTAATGTAATAACAAATGCAACAGCAAAAGGGTTTCACACATATGTCGGGAAGTTTGCTTTACCTTCATTAATATTCCTATCATTAGCAGAAATTAAATGGGACACAGTAAATTGGACATTTCTTCTAGCAATGTTAATTTCGAAAGCAATAGTCTTTTTTGCTGTAATGTTTATGTCGTTCATTGCAGTTCGTCCACTAAATTTTGGAATGGGTGGAATTTTTGCTATTTTTTGCACTCAAAGCAATGATTTTGCGTTTGGATGTCCAATAGTTGGTGCTTTATATTCACATAATCATCCTGAATATTTATCTTACATTTATCTCATGGCTCCAATTTCACTTGCTATTCTCAATCCATTAGCTTATATATTAATGGACATTCAAAGTCTTCAAAATAAAAGCAAAGAACAAATTGCCAATTTCGAACATCAACCAGAAATTAATAGAAAAGTTTTAAAGGAAAAGTTTTTAGTAATTTTTGAAGTTCTTAAGACAATTTTGTTAAATCCGATTTTAGTGATGACAATGCTTGGAATTTTAGCTTCTGTCACTGTCAAAGATGGACTTCCAGAGTTTATCATGTCGATTTTAAGATCTTTAGGTAATTCGTTCGCTGCAACTGCTCTTTTTCTTCTTGGTGTTAGTATGATAAATGATGATGCAGATTCAAAGTCTGGCTTTTTAATGCCGGCAATTTTAATCATCGTTAAATTGTGAGTAAAACTTAAATCAGTCAACTGTGAATTTTTTGAACAATTTTTTTTATCCAGACTCGTGTTACCTTTGGTGACTCATCAAACTATCAATATTATAAACGCGGGAGGAAATTTTAATGAAACAACTGACTTGAGTACTTTTGGATTTCTTTATGGAACTTTTCCATCTGCACCCGGTGTTTTTACTATTGCAACTGAATATGGAATTGGTGTTAACTTGGTGATAAAATTCATAAAATTTTTGATTTAATTTTTCTATTTAAATCTCTAAATTTTTAGATTGCTTCATCTATTGTTTTTTGTACATTCATTTCTGCACCTTTGATGTTTATTTCAGCCAAAATGATATCAGTAACTGAACTTAGTGTTCATCAATGTATTGTAGAATATGAGGCAATTGCTTTTCACATTTCATTCATTGCGATCATCGCTGCCTTCTTCATTTTACTTTTTTTTGTTATCACAAAGAAATCTAGAAGATTCCCACATCGAGTCACTTGTTGTCTTCTTCTTTCTCAAATCATTGCTTCTGGTGGAGTTTTTCTTTGGTCATTTATAGAAGAGCAAAATGATTTAATACGATATTTACAATTTGCTTTCTTCACAATTGGAGAAATTTCATCAAGATTATGGACAGCCATTTTGGCTATAACTATTTTATTTATGAGTACACGAGGATTGTGTTTTGTACAAAAATTATGGAATTATTTTGTCTTAATTGGCTATGGTTTACCTTTATTGATAACTGTAATACTGTCAATTATAGACAATATAAAACATAGAGAAAAACAATATCAAATTTTACATTCAATTTAGTAGCTTGCAAGCTTCAATTTTTGCTGCTATTCTTGTTAAGTGCTTTATTGTGACAGTTGGATGTCTTATGATTTATCAAAGAAATTATGAACCACTGAATAAGTCAATTAAAAGAAATGAAAGTCCATCAAAACATGCAGATTCAGATATGGTAATTGTTATTGATTCAATCAGGAAAAGAAGAATTACTTTATCTGAAGATGATGACATTACTAAATGTTCTGAATATGAAGTTGATGGTGAGTTGATCCTGAATAACCAAAAATACGTTAGGCTTTCTGTCGACTTGCTCATATCATACTAAAAGCAAGCAAACAGAAAGTGTAACGTATTTTTGGTTTCTCGGGAATAAATCATTTAAAGTTTTATATTTATAAAACTGTTTTTACAGACAATTCCTCTTCAATATTAAATGAATCTGGTTTTAGTTCTGAAATTTTTCAATTTGATAATATTATATTGTCATGTGATAAATGCCAAACATTTGTTCAGGAATATCAAAAAGAATCAAATGAAATTTTAGAACCAATTGAATATGATGACCAAATTGATTTATTTCAAACAAAGCAGCACATAGTTCTTTTAATTCTTCTCGTTTTTTCAATGTTTGTCAGCTTTATTTTAACAATGTGGACAGTTATTATGGAAGGAATGTCAGGAATTTACATTGAAATTTCATTTTTGGAAGCATTTTTAAATTTTGGTCAAAGTTTTCTTGTCTTTTCTTGTTTCGTGTGTGATTTAAGTGAAGTTTTTATTTCAATCGGGAATTTTTTAAGAAAAAAGCTTTATGAAAAGGATCCGCTTGATGTTCAAGCTTGGAATGATCTGCCAGAGGAAACAAAGATTATTTGTAAGCAGTTCATATCTTTTCATATTAAACAGTGTACTGCAGCAATTGCTAGAGATAAGAGATGGAGAATGAAAGTTTACAATCAAGTTTTCTATGGTTCAGAGCTAGTTGATTATTTGACTTCAGCAGGTATTGCTGAAACCAGAGTAGAAGCAGTAAAATATGGAAAAAAACTGTTTGATGGAGGAATAATGAGGCACATTAACAATTGTTATAATTTTGCTGACAAAAAGTTGCTTTATACATTTTGCTATAAATTTTAATAGAATTTTTCACGTTCTTCAGCGAATTTCAAAACAAACAAATAAAATTGACAAACATTCGTAGGTTTAAATTTTATTACACGTTTCAATATAAGAAATTTGTATAAAAAGTTTCACTTTATTGTTCAGTATTGTCAGTTTGCATTTTAATGTCATTCAATGGCTTGCAAGAAAAATATTTTTGTGCTCTTATTTGCTGCAGTTGTTTTCATATCATTTTTGGACTCAATTGAGGGTTCTCATGAAAGAAATGGACAATTAGAAGAAGAATTAATGGTTCTTGACATGGAAGAAAGACATGCCATTAGAGTACTCAAAGAAAGCATGAGAATTGCTGAAGATTATGAAGACTATGAAGTAAGACACAGACTGCATCATAAAATATTAAGAATAAAAATGAAATATCAGAGAAAAAGAGAAAAATTATTGAAATCGTATGAATATTCTCATAAATATTATCATTGATAGAAAAATATGACAACCTTTTGATAGTTTCTAACAAATTCTAATATTTTTGATAATTAAACACACGTTCTATAATTAAATTCGGGCACTTGAAAATAATTAACGGAATATTTATGAGAAGATCAAAAGAGATAGCAAAAGCTCACACCTTTTTTGTTTTTGACAAAAAGAATATTTTATCTAGTAAAATGATCTAGAAAGACTTATGCAATCATGTTTTTACGTTAGTGGTATATTGTAATTTTAGAGTTTATTTAAACAGAAAATTACAAAAATTTATTTTTTTGTTTACATTTTTCATAAAATTTTTAGTATTTAAAGAGAAAATTCAAATTAAAATTTAGTTTGATTATTTAATGAATAAAACGTTTTGATCAAGAAAAAAGAACAAATAAAAGTATAAATGGTATTCTGCAGGGAAGTTCAGTAAATATTTATAATTATAAAACTTTAAAATGTAAAAATATAGTAAAGGGTAGAAAAAAGTTCATTAAAGATATTCTAGTGTCTTCGCTTGAGGTTAAATTTAAATTTATAAAATTATCACATCTAACGACATACTTTACTACACAGAAATGAATAAATTGTCTTTTTATATGATTTTTAATTAATTTATAAAAAATAAATATTTATAGATTATTCATGTTTTCTTTATAAATTATTCTGTATTTTGAAATAAAAAACTCATAATCTTAAAAAAATATTTTAAGCAGTCAGAATCTTTTTGTAATAAAAAGTTATTACAATAATTTACATGATATGTTAACTGATCAAACATAGAATATGTTAAATTCCATTTAAATAAATAAATGAATATTTTGTGATTAGTACAATTAAATTTATTGATGACATTATAAAGTTATGAGATGTTGACAAAGTTTTGAAATCATCTAAAAGATATTGATAAGTCAATAAAAGTTATGAAAAGTTCAATTTATTTTGGACAATATTGTTCTGTAGAACAAATGTTCATCAATAAATCTTTGCACCCTATAATGTGTTGCAAGAATGGTACAATTTTGCTCATGAATATCATAAAATAAAATGTGATCTCATCGTTTGTTTAAGAACAAATCCAGTAATTGCTTTTGAACGTGTGGAAAAATGTTCAAGAAGTGAGAAAAACACAGTGACGTTT
>JACWBX010003886.1:50074-76246 GCA_014622435.1 Polypedilum pembai
CATGATATGTTAACTGATCAAACATAGAATATGTTAAATTCCATTTAAATAAATAAATGAATATTTTGTGATTAGTACAATTAAATTTATTGATTAACTTTTTTAAATTGTTAATATTGATTGAACAAAAACAAACAAGCTTCGTTTACAGTTTTTATTGAGGGAATGTTTAGCAGTGGTAACATTCTTAAAATATTTTAGCTATATTTGATTAATACTATTTTATAAAACTGCTCTATAAAGATTTTAGAACATGGAATATGACATTATAAAGTTATGAGATGTTGACAAAGTTTTGAAATCATCTAAAAGATATTGATAAGTCAATAAAAGTTATGAAAAGTTCAATTTATTTTGGACAATATTGTTCTGTAGAACAAATGTTCATCAATAAATCTTTGCACCCTATAATGTGTTGCAAGAATGGTACAATTTTGCTCATGAATATCATAAAATAAAATGTGATCTCATCGTTTGTTTAAGAACAAATCCAGTAATTGCTTTTGAACGTGTGGAAAAATGTTCAAGAAGTGAGAAAAACACAGTGACGTTTTAATATTTAAAAGGTATGCACGATCATCATGAAAATTGGCTGATTCATGGAAATTTTTATAAACCGGCGCCGGTGCTTGATATTGACGTAAATTTGAATAGAGAAAGCATTTTTAAAAATATGACAGAGCAGAAAAAGTAATTGTAACAGAAAGATTAAATTACATTAATAATAAAAAATTTAAATGAGTATTCAACTCATTAGTCAACTAATGCACCTGTTTTTCGCGTAGCAATCGATCGTCACTTTTCATAACAACAAAAAAATCCTTTAAAAGTTGCAAATTTGTTTTTCTTTAATATCCCATTTTTGTAAAAATAAAACATTTAAACAGTGAGAAAGAAGGAAAATAAGCAGTAGAATGAGTCTTATGTAGGAGTTGTGAAAACTACCTTGAAAATAATCAACAAACAAGAAGACACTTTTCAGATTTTCGTGAATGAAATATTGAATTAAAAAGGAAACGATATTGTCGTTGTTTACGTCTTTAAATTGCTTTCAGAATGTCAAAAAACGAGAAAGTTTTAATATTTTACAAAATAATATAAACAAAATTCTTTTATAATCTAAACTACTCGGTTGATGACGCAAATTCAAATACGCAGAGAAATGCTAAAATTTACTGAATGAAATCATAACAATTTTTTATTACGTCAATTTTTTTACCTAACAAGATTGCAGCCAACGTAAATCTGTTGATCGGAAGTTGAATGTGCTTAAAGTCAATTTTGGTCATAGTCCATAAGCGTAGGTCGTCTTCCCACATACACTCGCCTTTTCTCAATGAAAATTTTCTCGCTTTGTGTCCATGAACTCATTATACCAAAACAGATTTGTTTTTCATCTTTTGTGCCTAACTGAAAAATCATTTTTTCTCTGTCATTTTTATTTATATCGTCATTCACATTTTTACGTTCGATTTGCATCATAAATTGTCTAGTTTTTTACTTGGAAAGTATTTATACAATTTCTCCTAAAAGAACAAATTTTGTATTTGACTTTATGTAATGAAAGCATTTTTCACTTTTTTAGTCGATTTGTTTCCCTAATTTTGGTTTCTTTTGTCAATTCTGTGTTAAAAATAGTAACCTAATCGAAACTGTAAAAGCGACACAAAATGAACAACTTAAACTCATGAAAAATTATAAAATTTATTTTATTCTAATTTTACATAAACAAAATTTTAAATTTTTAAATCCAAACTGATTGAAACTGATCGTAAAAATTTTTGAAAAGAATCCAAAAGTCAATATTCTTTCAAATCCTTCATATTCATGTCAGTCTATCCATTTTTAGCCACGTGAGGTTTTCAATTATTTGAAATTTCAATTTAAATCCTGTCAAAGTTATATTTTTTCCTCAAAAACCGCTCATAAACAACAGTGAGACAGCAAAACAGATGTGTAAATCAATTTTCTTCATAATTCATACAGCGAGACTTACTGTGCGCCAGGGGGATAAACATGGTGACGAAAGTAGCGAAAGTGGCGAAAAAATGTATCAAAGGTGGCATAAGTGGCGAATTTTTGCCATTTTTTTGAAAATTATTATTTTTCGTTTTCAAATTTAAAGTTGCGATTCCGAATCTTCAAATATTTTCCATTTTTCTCAAATTAATTTTTAACGATTTTCTAATTCTTTTGTGTACGAAATCATTATTAATAATATTTTATCTTCAAAAATAACTAAAATATATGAAAAAGTGTTAAAAACGCTTTCAAAATTGTATGGAAATTTTGTCAAGATTCAAGACTGGAATTCCAAAAGTTTTGTAGATTTAAACAGATTTTTAAAAAATTGGCGAAAGTAGCAAATTTTTCTCCACCCTGTCTATGCCCCTGCTGTGCGCAAAAAAGCGCCATTTGTAGATTTTTATCACATTGAATGGAAGAGCAAAGCGATAAATCACATGAAATTTTTTTCTTTTATTTATATTTTGTCCCTAGTCATCTGGAATAAAAAATATTATGATGATGCACGCAAAATTTAATGGTGATGAAAACTGTCTATAAAAAGGATTTTAAGAAAAATTATGACTAAGGCGCCAAATAAAATCATTTTCACAATGTCAACTGTCGATGATGTGCTAAAAAAAAGTTCATGGAAATATTAAAAACATTTCTATGATTTTGAAACAGAGTTGAAAAGCAGCCGAGTTATTGAGTTTTCTTATAAATTTCACTAAAAATTCATTAATGACGATCATAAAAAATATTTTTATTAAAATTTTTAATTCTTTATATTTTTCATTAAATTTGTTTTACGTGTTTTTAATATAAATCAACTTGCTTAAAACTCGTTGAATTGAGTTCAAATCAGTATAATTTTGTGGAAAAAATGACAAGAAAAAATATTTAAAATTTGGCAGCTTGCAGCCAAATAGCAACTTGGTTTTATTTTTTATTGGCTGCGGTAGCAATTTAGCAGCTTTTCAACTCTGTTTTGAAATTGAAAGTAAAATTTTTTTTCACGAGAAAAATCTCCTTCGTTTACTCAATAGCAAATTTTTTCTTCTCGCCACCACGATGCTTAATAATTTGACCTTCAAATTTTTCACTTACGTCATCAAATGACTATAACTCAAAAAGAAAAGAAAAGAGAGAAAAATTTGTAAAGTAAAATTCATCATGGTGGAGAACTTAAACGCATTTTAGCTTCTAAAATTCAAACTCTTGATTCTTATTCTAAGACCTTAAATTTGAAATTCGTAAAAAATACGAAATAGTAAAAATACGTTTTACTTTCTATGAAATGCAATGACAAATAAATGGAATAATATTTTATAAAAAATTTTATATTTTGATTAATAACAGTCAATTTAAATTTAAATTGAAATAAAATTTATTAATTTGTAGCCAACTTCGCGTTATTTACTAATTTTTAATTTAGAAAAATTATTTTGTAAATTCTCGAAGTTTGAAATTATTGCGAGCCTGTCAAGCATAATTACCAACAATAACGTTACATATTAAAGATAAGTACTAGAAGCTGTAAATTTTTTGATTCCTTTCAAAAAGTCAAAATGAATGTGAAAATTAAATTTCTGTTAAAAGATTTTTTTCTGTTGTTTGTACGAAAAATACCAAGGATATTACATTTGTGTTAAAGCGTGCGATCATTTTTATATTCACAAAATGATCATAACTTTTGAGATTCAATGAATATTTTAAAAATTAGAAATTTCTTGATAAAAGAGTTTTAAAAATTACGTATTAAATTTATCAAGAGAAATTAATTTTTAATGTCATACAAAAGAGAATGAAAATTCTTTATTGTTGTTATACGAGTCCCGTCCATTCTGTCTCATACAAATATGCTTTTGCTCTTTTTTTCCTTCGTCCGACAATAACAAAACACAGATAGAAAAATCTTCGTATTTTTAAAAATAGAATTTTTTATATATTTTTATGATTTTGCATAGTGATGGGCAAAATTTGTAATTCTCGTCACAAGATAGATTTAATTAAGTTTATAAAATGAAGTTTTCATGAACGTTTCCCATGACGTGATCATAATATGTGTATATGAGAGCCTTCCTCGACATCGTGTAAGCAAAAATAGTGTTTTTTCACAGAAGAAAAAAAGATTTTCCCACGAATGAGAAAATTGTAAAAAGAAGAATCGAGTGAGTCTTAAAATTATCGTTTTCAAAAATTTACTGGATCAGTTGTTTAATATCTTTCGTTTAGTTAAGTTCAGAGCAAATTTTTAGTTTAACGTTTAACATTTTATTTGTAAGTTTTTGTAATTAAAAAAATCATTTTAAATTGCACTTGAAGTTTGCAATCGATTTTTTTTGTCTTGTTGTCATAACAAAAAGAAGAATGAAATTTTGAATTTTTTGAAATGTGATAAAAATTTCAAAGTTAAAATTAGTTGAGAAATTTCAAGGCTCCTCTTCATATCGATTATGAATGAGAAATTTCAAGAGACAGTTTTAAATAATTAAGATGAAAGTGATCTAATTTTGAATCAAACCATAAATGGACATTTGAAAATTACATAAGTGAACAAATTCAAATCAATTTTACGTTTCACATCATGAGAAAATAAATTAGATCAAAAAAATCACCTGAAAAAAAGTTGAATAACAAAAAACGACAGAGTGTGCGGGAAATTCTATTTTTAAAACAGAGAAGAAATTTTTCATTAGCGACCAATGGAGATCTCACTAAAAATATTCTCAAATATTCGTTTTAAAGATAACAACTGTTAATTGAGTTTAAGCAACTTTTTTTTCATGCGTAGATACATAGAAATCAAAATAAGAATGTTAATAAAAAAAATTTGTCTGGATTGACGTTTTAACGTTAATGAAAATATTCAAAACGAATAAGAAAATGAAACGTGTGTTGTTCTTGACATTGCTAAAGAGGCAAATGTGCTTGAAAATTCTAATGAAAGAGGAAATAATTAATGTAAATGATGAATCATCTATTGATTTTTATGTGTGTTTGAAAAATGAAGATTTTGTTTAAAATAATTTAGGATTTAAAATAGAAATTATCAAAAAAGTTATTGAAAATAAAATCAAATCCTTGATAAAGTTTTTTGAATTTATAACATCATAACTTTCTGCTTAAATTTCAACCTTTAATTTTTATAAAAACTTTAAAATAGGTAAAATCACAGTTATATTATCGTCAATTTTTATAACATTTTATTATATTTTTTGCTGCTTTTTTAAAAAAGTCATTGACGTAAAAATAAAATGAATCATGTTCCCTAAAATTTGCGTAAAAATTTCGTAAAAAAGTGAATAAACGAAAAAAATTAAATTATATTTTGCAAAGAAACTTCAAAGCCCATGAAAATTGCTTTTCTCGCCATTACGAAATTTTGAATTTTTTCTCTTCGCACCCACGCAAGAATTCGCATTCGAGTAAATTTTATAATTTCAATATTTTTTGCGAGAGAGACGCGAGAGAGAACTTGCCCACTCAACTTGAAAATCGTTCAGTTCATGTTTCGTACGTCCACTGATGATTTTTATTTTTAGACACTTCACATGAAGAGCAAAGAAATGTAAATTTATTTCGAAATGTTTGAGTCGAAAAGTCCCGTAAAAATTTTTTTTTTCAAACTTGAAATAATGTCTCAACTGTGCTCGCATAATAAAAAAGAAATTTGAAGGCTACGAGAAATTTTTGCTCTAATTTTTCTTTTCACATTTTATGTTTTATAGCGAACGAATTTTTGTGAAATTTTAAAGAAGTCCCCACAAAAGAATCAAGCAAAATGTTCAAGAGTCATCTCGCCATGATTGGTTTCAACGAAACCCCAAACAAAAAGGCCAAGTTCTGGCAAGCATACATCAGATCCTTGAAAGGTAAAAATTTTAAATCTTAATCAAAATTTCTGATGTAAAAGTGAAAATTTACATTATTTAGGATCTGAGGATATTCGTGCCAACGAAGGCCGCGAAGATTTCCGCACACCATTCACAATCTACGATGAACCATCGACCGCAGCTGGCAGAATCACTGTTCCAGGTTATCGTTACCTTCCAGTTCATAGAGAGACTTACGGATACTCACCTAGAGCTATCTATAGCCGTCCATCTCAACGACCAGGTAAAATGATCAGAATTTAAAAAATTTTAAAAATAATTTTATTTTGAAAATTACAGCAAGCCTCCATAGAGCTCCATTAAATGCTCAACAAGCCTGGGATGATCACGTAGACCGCATGAGAGAACTCGAACGCAGATATCCATCACGTTATGGCTTATATCTCAGAGACAAACACGCTCCAATCGTAATCAATGAAGAATACGAGCCAGAGACCAAGCCCATCCATTAAATCATATAAAAACAAAAAAATCTCTTAAGATTTCGATTTTGATAGATCTTTCGAATAAACACCCAAAAAATGATAATATAAAAAACGTGTCTTCTGCACCATCAACATCATCGTCGTCCTCTCTCTTTCTCTATTTATGAATAATAAAATATTTTGCATATGATCATTAAAATCATAAAAATTTCATATGCATCCAACATCAGATCAAAAAAAATCAGCTACGTGTCTCTATAAATAATCATATATTATATATTAATTAAATTTAACTCAATTTTATTTCAATTATTTCTATTTTCGTCGTTTCGAATTGTGAATGAATAATTTTAATAATAATAATGGCGAATTAGGACTTCTTTTTTAGAATTATGATTTCCTTCGATTTTTGTTGCAAAAAACTCATAAAAAAACAAACCAAAAAAATGATTGTAACTTTATTTTTTAGACTCTTTTTATTTTTCTTATTAATGAATTTTTATTGTACACAGAAAAAGATTTGCAAGAAATGAAAAAAATTAAAAACAACTAGAAAACCAAAAAGATTTGAAAAGTTTCAAATTGCATTACTCTCGTCGCGCTCTGTCTTTGAACTATTTAACATCTGAAAAATTACTTTTTATTGCAAATGAAAATAAACGAAAGAAAATTTTCTTTTTAAGAAAAATTTTAATTGAACAACTAAAATGAATCCGGCTAAAATTACATTGGTATTCGTTTCAGGCGTGATTCAAGCAATGATTTGCTTTCACTTGACGCAATTAGCTGATTATAAATTTTCAGGAGTTTTTCTTTACTGCTGTCATTTCTTTTAAGTACAGTTTTACAAGCTTCAAGTTCAAATTGAGTATTTAAGACAGAATTTGAAACACCAGGTTCAAAAATCGATAAAAGTTTTATCATTTCTTCACAAAGTGTCATTTTTCTTTCAAGTTGTGTTGGTGGTAAATCTTTAAAAAAAAATCCATCGATATTTCCATAAAGCAAACATAGTGCATATTTTACATCAACAACAAAGACACTGCCATTTGGCAAAATGTGTTCATGATCACTCAAGAATTTTTCACAATCTTGAACTGATTTCTTATTTAAATTTTCCAATTCAACTCTTATTCCGTTCAGTACTTGAAAGACTTTCATTGCTGGCATCTTTTGTGAGCAATTTAAACATTTCCAATCAGATAAGTTCTCAAGTGGATCAACTGATGTCAGAATACCATCATTACATGCTGTACACTTGATCGAAGAGGCGAATGTACTCATTTCAGTTGGATCTGCACAGCGAGGACAAATGCAGTCAAAGCATTTTGTCTGTTTTATTCCCAAACGTCTTTCAATAGTTGTTTTCAAAGGATGAGCATAACTTGTAAGAATTTTTTGTCCTTTTGCAATTGGAATTGTCGCAATCACTTTCATTTCATAATTTTCATCAATAAAATGTTTTGTATTGGGTACACACTCATGAGCCATCATTGCAGTTTGTAAATAAATTCCACGAGCCTTAATTTTTTTTGATGGAAGAATGACTTCAAAACAATTTGTATCAAATCTTCCAGCAATATTTAAAATATCTTTTTCAGTAACATTAGGAAATTGAAGAAAATTCGTAATAAATTGAGCGAGATTTATTCGAAGAGTTTGGTAAAGCTTGGTTGATATTCTTTGATCAAAATGTGATACTAATTTTGAAAATTCTTCATAACTGTAAATGAAATATGATAATGTAAAGAGTAATATTTTTGATGTAATATACATTTTAGAAGTGAAACTAAAACAATTTCTTAAAACTAAAAAGAAAAGATTAAAATATTAATCTAAACATTTAGAGATTTACAAATAAATCTGACTTCAAAGTAAGGATTTAAATTTAGATTAGATTAAAAATTTTTGATTAGAATTAAAAAATAAATCTCAACTTACATTTTAGGATTTGTTTTGTTTAATAAAAGTACTCGAATCGGCATAATAACACAATAACTTGATTCAGCTTTTGGTACTTGACAATATTTAATCGATGATTTAAAATTCTTCTCTGCATAAAGTTTGCATTCATCAACATGATATTCAGAATTTTCACAATTTTTCCCACACAATGGCCATGTGCATTTTGAGCATTTATAGAAGTCACTGCCTTGTGGTATTAAAGATTGATGACACCCCAAACAAATAGGATGTGAAAGTGTTTTCGGGCCAATGACCATTGGCTTCTCTTTTAAAATAATTTCACCCGCATTAATATTACGCTTTGCAATCATATAGCGACCCAAAATGTCATTGCTCTCAAGCTGTAGAATAAAAAACATGAAAAAACGCAATTAATTATAAATGCGAGAATAAAAATTACCTCATAGCATTTGCATGACTTCTTATGTCCTTTCTTCCAATCAATCACTTGATGATCTCGCGAACAGTAAAATATCAAATTGCATCCGGCGCATTTTTGCTTTGCATCAACGCCACAGACAGCACACTTTTCCATTGAGACAGACACAGACTAAAATGTAAAAATCAGAGAATTTTGAGTTCATGCCCAACCACTTGAAAGATGTAAACAGAATAGTAGAATTTTGTGCAGGCTTGCCCAAGAGCATCACAAAAATAGAAAAACGAATATTTTTTCTTTACGCTCCAATTCTTTCTTTCCAAATTCACGTATGAATGAGAAAATGAAAAATTTTTGCTAAACAGGTGCTGACAAAAAAAATTTTCATTTGTTTGAGAATTTATGGAAATTTTTCTCGCGTGCCGGAATTTTATGTTATTAGCTTGTTGAAATGTTTTTTTGGCAAAACAATTTATTTGATATTTTGCTAATTAAAGAGAAGTAATAAAAATTATTCTTTCTCTAAATACAACATTGTATTTGGTGTGAATTTTTCTTTTACTTCCTTTTTATTTCATTAAATTAAAAAGAGAAAAATCTGTTTTATTTTTAAATTCACTTGAATGACAATTTGAATTAGAATTTTCTTCTTTTTGTTTCTGATTTCATTGTAAACATTTGAAATTAATTCACAGTTTAATTGAACTCTTTTGTTGATTTTCAAAATCCCACGTGTTTTTATGTCAGTTAATTAATCAAGATGCTTTAATAAGTTAATTAAGAAATGATTATTTTTCATTCATGTATAAGAAAAAATGAAGTTGACATAACAGAACTTTATAAAGTTATTTTAAAGAATGAATGCAGATTACGAGAAATATTTAAATTTACACTTTTTCCTACTTCGGTATAATGTTTAAGTAAAATTGATTTTCTTTTCTAAAATTTTACTCAGATTAGATTATGATTATATTAATTTTCTTCACAAATTATTCGTTAAATCTTAAAAATTTTAATTTAATATAAATGCAGATAGTTAGTTTCGATAAATTAAAAGACTAATTTCTTTTCTTTCTCCAAAATCCAAAACACAAAAATGTCATCAAATTCACAAGATTTTTTTTCTTCATAAAGTAACAAAGTTGTTTTAATTACGTCACAAACTTCCTTTTATTCTATTCGCAAAATTCAAGTAAATTCAAGAGACAATTAATTTCTAATTAGTTACTTCAGTTCATTGTTTATTTAATTCAAAGATTATTTTAAAAAATTTAATTTATTTTTAACCACATGAAAATATTTATAAAGAAGATTTGAAATTTTAATATTTTTCATAATTAATTAAGATAATTTTGTAACAATGAATTCATATTTTTGCATATAATTTTTATCTCATTTCACAATACATTAAAACAAAAATAATTAAAACATCAAAACTACAAAACATTCTTTCTCAAATTATGTGTTGAAAAATGAAATAAAAATATCCTCACTTTAATTATTCTTAATCAAATCAACAAAAAATATTCAAATACAATCATCACACAGCCCCTTACCCAAGATAAAAAAATATTAACCAATAAAAAAAATTTGCGTAAAACAAAAAGAATTAAGACACTGATTATGCTTGCGTCCCAAAGAAATTTTGAATACACACTAAAAATAACTGAGAAAAGATGTGAGAAATATAGTCGGCATGATCGCCACGGTGATAAATAAGAGAAAGAGATTGAATAGAGTTTCCGAATAATAGTAAAAAAGAACAACAGATCTTTTCTTTTTTTTTACTTTTTATTTTATTTTTTACGTGTGTTGTGAGAAATGAATGAAATTGATTGAATGAAAATTAAATTATAATTCATCTCGCTTATAATAACCAAGATTGCGAGCTTCATTAAGGGCAGCAATAAAAGAATTTAAAATTTCTTCACAAGTTGGTTTAATTTCGGCAGCAGGCAGTACAAATAAAGTTGGAGTTTCCGGTGGTCCACGAAGTTCAATTGTAAAGGCAATGGGAATATTATAATTTGAATAAACGTAGTCCATGCTGTCACCACTATTTGGATAAATTGTTTCAATTGAACTTCCAGTTTTGTAAATCTTTCCATGAGTGTTTTTAATTGCTTCAACTGCTTTTTCTCCAATCTTTTTCAAATCGTCATAATTTCTAGCACGATCAGTTGTGAAACCAAAAGGAAACATATACAATTGACTGAAACTGTGAAGTGAAAAATAATTTTGAATTCTGTCCTTGTTTGCATGTTCATCTAAGAAAATTTTAATTGCACGAGCTTCAGGCTCAGAAAATGCATGAGATCCACAAAAATCATAAGTACACTTCTTAGAAGATGATCCAGTTGTATTCCAATGAATGTCGAAATTTCTATTGAGATCTACGCCTTTACAGCGACCATAAGGTTTAGTGTTCTTTCGCCAGAGTCTGTCTTTTTCAAAAGTATATTTGTAACCATCAGCATTCAATACTGGCACAAAATACCAATCAAAATTTGTTGCTAAATCAACAACAACTGGATCTAAAATATTAAAAAATAAAATAACAAAAAATGCTCTTCAAAAGCATTCTCACCTTTAGAATGAATTAATTGATCAATTAAATAAGTTGCAACAGCAGGAGATATCCATTCTCTAGCGTGAATACCAGCTTCAATGAAAATTCCAATATTTCCGCTTTGTTTAGAGATTTTTAATCCTCGAATCGGAAGTCCTTCATAAGTCGATCCCAAATGAAGTGCCTCAACAAAGTCATTTTCAGCAATTTGCTTATCCAGCCATGCGAAAATGGTCTCAAGATGAAAATAATGATTCCAATCAAAATCACTAGCTGGAGTGTTTTTCGCCTTAATTGTTGCCTCTTCTTCATCAATGAGTCGTTGAATATTTGGTTCCTATAATATAGATACAAAAAAAATTTTCAAGTGGATTTGACGTTAATTGTTTGCTTTATTTCCTGATAAGAATGATAAGATTTAGGTTGTTGCAACATTTACCAGAATGACTGATTCCATCCCATATCTATCTATTACATCTTGAATTTCATAAAGCCTGGAAAAAATTTTTGTAGTGAATCTAAAAGAAATGATAAATTTTTAACTCACTTGTGAGCAGCAACAAGAATTGTAAGATTTTGATTTAGATTTAGTGCATGTCCATAGAAAGTAAATGAATCTGATTCTTCTTCTAGTTCTTGTAAAATGTCGACATGCTCCTGCGTCTTTAATGTTAACCTCACCAATCTGTAGTTATCGTAACGAGCTTTTCCTCCAACTGTATCGCACGACATCACGATTGATAATGCACAAAAGAACAAGAAAAAAATGTAGATATGAAAATATAATTTTGACATTTTTGCTTTTATTCGTGTGGCTTTGATGCGGTGATTAAATGAAATGTTATTTAATCTTCCGGCTTTTTTTTCTTTGTAACTATATTCTCTCGTGAGAGAAATTAAAATGATAACAGAAAACAGCTGATTTTGCGGTTTAGCGATAAAAAAAAATAATATAAATCATTTAAAGGGTGACAAGAGAGAAAGGTTTTTGAAAATTAAAATTTTTTTAATAATATTTCATCCTTGATCATTTATCATACATAAATTTTATTAAAAAAAGAAGTTTAAACTTAAGAAAAATTTAGTTTTTATTTAATTTCAATATTCCATCCATTCTTTACATAACTTTGATATTTAAAGAAATTTTATTTTTTTTATAAATATCTTTTTAAAATCTTTTACTATTTAGTCACCCTCTAAGGGGTTAGCCTATCTATAAGCAACAAGTTAAGAGAGAAATTCTCACAATTCAAAACCGCTCTCGCATTTCTCTTTTCCCAATGTTTACAATTTTTTATCTTTTAAAAGTTTAATTTTTGATAAAGTTTAAAACACTTGAAGTGTTCAAATAACAATCAATTTGAGTTTTATTAAGTAGAAAAAGTGAATTAAACTTGAAGAATTTTTTATTTAAATCATTGTTCACTTTTAAAGTCATTTTCGTTCTCTTTGATAAGTTCTTTGACCTCTTGGAAAGATAAAAAATTGCAAATTCATCATCAAATATTTTTAACTTTATTCATTATACAAACAATAAAAAATCAACATATTTTGTACGAAATAAAAGTCGAAATAGTCATGGAAGGCAAAGCAAGATACGATAATTATCGATTAATTAGAGTTTCATTGAAAACAGATGAACATGTAAAGTTATTTCAAGAACTCGAGGCTGAATCTGATTCATACACATTTTATGGACATGCAAGATGTATTGGACAAAATCTTACAATAATGGTCGCCGCTCATAAGTAAAAATATGTAAAGAACTTCAAAAAAACTTTAAATGACAATTTTGATTTTCTAGAATTTATGAACTTGAAGATCTTGTTGAGCGATATAAATTTGAATGTACTATTTTGGAACCAAATATTCAACAACTCATTGATGAAGAAGAGGCAACAATCAAGCCGAAAAACACTCCAGCTAGTGATTTTGATTGGAATCATTATTTTCATCTTGAGACCATTTTCGCATGGCTGGATAAGCAAATTGCTGAAAATGACTTTGTTGAGGCACTTCATTTGGGATCGACTTATGAAGGACTTCCGATTCGTGGATTAAAAATCTCTAAACAAAGCGGAAATACTGGTATTTTTATCGATGCATGCATTCACGCTAGAGAATGGATATCTCCTGCTGTTGCAACTTATTTAATTGATCAATTAATTCATTCTAAAGGTGAGAATGCTTTTGAAGAGCATTTTTTGTTATTTTATTTTTTAATATTTTAGATCCAGTTGTTGTTGATTTAGCAACAAATTTTGATTGGTATTTTGTGCCAGTATTGAATGCTGATGGTTACAAATATACTTTTGAAAAAGACAGACTCTGGCGGAAGAACACTAAACCTTATGGCCGCAGTAGAGGAGTTGATTTGAATAGAAATTTCGATGTTGATTTTGGTGGCATTGGTGCTTCAATGAATAAAGCAAGTTATGATTTTTGTGGATCTCATGCATTTTCTGAGCCTGAGGCTTTGGCTATTAAAAATTTTTTTGATGAAAATGTTAACAACTTCAACATTAAAACTTATTACACTTTGCACAGTTACAGTCAATTGTACATGTCACCATTTGGTTGGACTAAAGATCCAGTAAAAAATTATGACGATTTGAAAAAAATTGGAGAAAAAGCAGTTGAAGCGATTAAAAATACTCATGGAAGAATTTACAAAACTGGAAGTGCAATTGAAACAATTTATCCAAGCAGTGGCTCAAGTCGTGATTATGTTTATACAAATTATGACGTGCCAATCGTTTTCACAATTGAACTTCGTGGACCACCTGACTCATCAACTTTATTTATCTTGCCAGCAAAAGAGATTAAACCAACTTGTGAAGAAATTTTAAATTCTTTTATTGCTGCACTTAATGAAGCTAGACAACTTGGCTACTATTAGAGAGAAACGATGTAAAATTTATTCAATTTGTTCAATAAAATTATAAAAACTTCTGAGAAAAAATAAATTTTCTAATTTTATTTAATTACTTTTAATCACCACAATCATTAAGTGTACAAAAAACTTTTTTTTAAATAACTGAAATGCCTGGTTAATGTGAATAAATTAAAATAGTAATAAATTAATTATTCGTTTTGTTGCAGGTAGAAGACAAATGATTAGTGATCAGTTCATGTCATTTAAAATTAAAATTCTTTCGTGATTGATTGCAATTGCATTTGATTAGAATAATATATATTTTTTGTTTTTTTTTGCATAAGTTTAAGGCGAAATTAAACTTTAAAGTTGTGAGAAAAAGAGCACGTGGCTAGAAAAAAAAACGAAAAAGAAATTCAGTGCGAGTGATTCTTTTAAAAAACTTCTTTTTACTAAAGAGAGTAAATGCATTCTCTGCTCATTATAAAATCTTGCATTTACTTTTATTTATTCTAATTTTACGACTTATAAAAAAAGAGTGGCGCTCTACTCAACGTTATAATTATTCGCGCGAAAACTTCTCTCATTTTTTCTCACTGTGTTTAGTTTGTTGTAGTCATTAGTTGATGACAGACAATAGTTAGAAAAGGATTGACAATAAAAATTTAAAATTTAATAAAATGGGCATTGCTCTTCAATATTTTGCTGCAATATCTTGTAAAATGAGAAATTTTTTCTTTTGTGATATGAAAATTAAAACTAAGTAAATTTCCACAGCTGCTTTAAGTGCATTTTGTGCAGGAACAGCACTCGGATGGACAGCAAATTTGCAAAACAAAATTCTCAATAGTGATTATGGATTTGAAGTAAAAGAGTTACAATTTTCACTAATCGGATCGATGCTCAATTTTGGGGCAGCATGCATTTGTATTCTGATTGGTTTCTCAATAAATTACATCGGTCGTCGTGGCACGATGCTATTGCTTTTTATCCCATTTATTCTCGGTTGGATTTTATTAGTGGCAGCTGTTGATGTGTCAATGTTAATTATTGGACGAGCTTTAATTGGAATCGCATCTGGCGGTTGTTGTGTTGCTGTGCCCGTAAGTCATTGAATTTAATGCTTTTATTATTTAGTTAAAATTCATTTGATATCAGGTTTATACTGGAGAGATTGCTGACAAGGAAATTCGAGGAAAATTGAGTTCATTTTTTCAACTTTTAATAACATCAGGCATCATGTTTGTGTATGCATTAGGAGCGCATTTGAGTTCTCAAATGACAAGTGCAATTTGTGGATTTTTTCCACTTCTTTTTGGTTTATGTATTTTCTTTTGTCCCGAGTCTCCGACTTATTATGTGAGAGGTTTATGTTTACATTTATTGCAATTTCATTTTCAATTTTTATTTTAATTCCAGATCATGAAAGGAAAAAATGAAGAAGCAATTTATGCATTGAAAAAATTTCGAGGAAGAACGAAAGATTTAAAGCAAGAAATAAATGAATTAATTAATGAAGAAGAATATCGACAATCTCATCATATTGGAAAAGCGTTTAAAAGAACTTCATCACGAAAAGCAATCCTCATTTCCTTTGGATTGATGTTCTTTCAACAATTATCAGGAATCAATGCTGTAATTTTCTATTCAACTACAATTTTTAATGACGCAAAATTTGAATTGAAGCCAGAAATTTCAACAATTTTAATTGGAGTGATTCAGACTTTTGCAACGTTCATTGCTACATTGACAGTTGATAAAATCGGAAGAAGATTTTTGCTCGTACTTTCAGATTCGTTGATGGCATTATGTACGTTAGCTTTAGGAATTTATTATGGTATGAAAGATAAAAATGGTGATGAAGCTGTTGATGGTTATGGTTTTGTACTTTTGATGTCACTTTCTATTTTTATATCTGCATTTTCACTTGGTTTTGGACCTGTTTCTTGGATTTTGATAGGTGAGAATTTTTAAAAATGTTTATAAAAGTTCAGAATATTAACTTTAAATTTTAGGTGAATTATTTTCATCAGATGTCAAAGGAATTGCAAGCTCAATGGCAGCAACATTAAATTGGACATTAGCATTCGTTGTTACAGTAACATATCCTTCAATTCGTGACATGATTGGTCTTTCAAATTGCTTTCTCATTTTCACATTTGTCAGCTGCATCAGGACCATCTTTTCATACTTTGTAGTTCCAGAAACTAAAGGAAAATCACTTGCTGAAATTCAAAAAAGACTTAACAAATAAAGAACTTTCAAAATATTTTAAATTTTTATTTGATAAAAACATAACAGCTGCTTTTCAATTTAGTTTTGATAAAAGAACAATTTTTTATGAAAATAAAAGCTGCAGATGAAACTTTGTCTTAAAATTATTATATTTAAATTAAAATTATCAATATCAAAGAAAAAATGTTGTAAATGCTGAAAACTGAAGATGTTATTGAGAGCAAAAAAGAAAGGATTGAAAAATATATTTAAAAATGGATATGTGATAATTTTAATTGATCATTTTTATCAAATCTTATGGTGTCAAAATGTTATTGTTATGTAAAAAAATAAATTTGGCATCTTAGAGTTTGTGAATAGCAAGTTTCTGTATATCTCGACTTCTTCTTAACAATGATGTGAATATTTTGAGAGAGGATGACTAGGTAATGAAATATCGGGTCAACTAACTTTATTTCAGTTCTTCTCCTCATCTCTTGAAGTCATGTGTGGTTTTTCACCAGCCAACATCGTTTGAATTTCCATTAGAGTTTTTCCTTTTGTCTCGGGCACAATGAAAAATACAAAAATTGTTCCGAGAACAGAGAGGCCAGAAAATAGCCAAAAAGTACCACCTTGTCCTAATGCGTCAGTCAAATTTACAAAAGTCTTTGTGATAACGAAAGCTAAAATTAGAATGAAAGTAAATGATCAAAATTCTAACATAGATAAAATTAAGAGTTGCTATTTGACTTAGTGGTAAAATTCATTCATTTTTTAGGAAAAAGTAAAATATTAAAAATTCATAAACTAATTAAAAAGAATTTCCTAACTTTGTTGGTAATTGCATTTAAAAAAAGGGTTTAAATTTTACCTAAAAGCCAGTTCAATGTTCCATTCAATGAAGCTCCCAATCCTTTAACATCTGGTGCAAAAAGTTCACCTACAAGAAATGTCTTAATTATTTTCAATTTTAAATGTTTAAAATTTATAAAAAAAATTTACCAATCATAATCCATGGCACTGGTCCAAAACCAAGAGAGAAGCAAACAATAAACACGCACAAGGAAAGAATAGGTAACCATCCCAAATTCTTAACATTTTCCTCATTCTGTGATTGCAAGTAGAAGTAAATTCCCAAAGCAAGAGTACAAAGAGCCATAATAGCATCAGAGATGAGCAAAAGAATACGTCGACCAGCGCGATCAACAATCAAAGTTGAGACAAATGTGGCAATTACTTGCATAACACCAATAATTATTGTGGCAAGTTCAGGCAGAATTCCAGTATTCGCGGCATCAAAAATTGCGTTTGTGTAAAAGATAACAGCATTGATGCCACTCACTTGCTGGAAGAACATAAGACCAAGACTGATGATTAATCCACGAATTGTAGTTTTACGACTCATTGCTTCACTAAATGAAACTGTTTGAGTTTTTCTTTCTTCAATATCATTTTGAAGTTCTGCAATCTCTTCAGTTGGATCATAATGCTCGCCTCTAAGCCATTTTAATGCTTTTGCTGCCTTTTGTGATTCATCTTTCATAACCAAATAAGTTGGTGATTCTGTTTGATAAGAAAATATTGAAATGCTCTGATTTTAGAACAATTATTGACATTTTTTTTTCAAAAAGTCACTAACCTGGCATAAAAACAAAAATAACAGCAAAAACAATTGGAATGATGCCACAAATGAGACTTAACCAAAATACTTCAACACCGGCGCCTACTGCATACACGAAAAGAATACCGATAGTGATCATCAGTTGAAAAAATGAGCCGAGTGTACCACGAATATCTTTTTGAGCAATTTCACCGATAAAAAGAGGAGCAGCAACACAAAATCCTCCACAAGAAATACCAATAAAGACGCGGGCAATGATCAACATAGATAAATGTTGAGCCCAAATTAAGAGTCCCCATCCAAGTATAAAAGGAAGAACAAGAGCAAGCATGCTTCCTTTGCGACCAATATAATTTATTATCACTCCGATCGGAATACACATGCCAGCTGCACCGAGATTGAGAGCTGAACCTATCCATGATTCTGATTCTTTGGTTATATCAAAATCATAAACTGTGCCATTTAACATTTTTGGACCTGCGGGACTTGTCCATCCTAAATAAGGAAATTTTCACATGACGACAGTCTCAAAAATAAATAAAAGCAAATATATCGAACCTAAAGCTGTACCAGCAGCCAATGCACCACCAGTTGCAGCTAACGCAGCTATGTACTGCGGTAATTTATTGGTGTTTTCTGTCTGAGTCATTTGCTCACTTGATACCGCCTGTTCAAGTATCGGACTCTGTAATTAAATACAAATCATGCATATAAGTTATGAATAGTGATTCATTTGTTTCTTGTCACCAGCTCGTCTGCATAGACATAGCTTCTGTGTGGGATTGCAGGCAAAAGTCGGGACCGTTCGTCTACACTTTCGTTCTCACTCATTTTTTTATTTTAATTATCACAACTATTCAAATCAATCGTATACAAACAAATGACGAGAGCTCATTAAATTTATCACAAAGATATTTCTTATTCGAGTCAAGATATTTTTGTATCTCTACTTCAAGAACAATGTCAGATGTAGATCAGAAATAAACACTTTATTAATATCTTTAATTTTTTTTAAAATTGTCAATTAACTATTTTTTTGCTTATATTTCATTTTACATATTTAATTGGGAATACTTTGCGCAAGAACATCTTTGTTCGGAAGAAAGATGCTGTCAGTTTCAGTTCTAATGCTGTCAATTTAAATTAATTCTTCGTACGTAATAACGTACGCGTACGTTTAAAATGAACTTTTAAATTTTAAAGATTTTTTAGAAGATTTCTATTCCTATAATAAATCATTATATTTAATGAGCAATAGATAAACAAATTAATTGAAAAATTCAAAATATATTTTTGTATTGTTTAAACAAATTTTTAAAACTCTATTCAATAATTTTAATTGCTATAAATTATTACCTATATATTTTTTTCATCTTAACTGAGAACTAATATCTTGTAAGTTTAATGGTGTCGATTGATTAATTAAAGGTAACTAACTTAGATCACGCTTTTATTTTCATACTCTACCGAATTCTAAATAGGAATAAAATTACTCAACTGTTCTTAGATTGTAATATTTTTCTCATTATTATCTAGACGTAATTTATTCTAAAACGTGTTGTTGAACTGTCATTTACCCTTTTTTTGTTAATTTATAAATTTAACGTTGATTTATTATAAATAATATTGATAAGAAATTCATTTAATGTGTTCTATCTGCTTTCCTAGTTTGAATTCACATTATTTTGTTACTTTGAACCTAATGTGTGATTTTTGGAGGTCATTAATTTTTTTCTGATTTTATTGTTTTATTGTGAAATTATTCTTTCTGCTTAGTTATAATGAATTAGAATTTTCGATTCTTGTTTAATTTAGCTTTAGCAAAAAAATTGATGAAGAAGTGTGACAAAAATATTTGCGAAGTCAAGATTTAATTAACACTTTGTAAGCAAGTATGTGCAATTGAGTATGCAAAAAATAAAAAATTTCCGTTTAATAAAATAATAGACATTAACACAATCATCAAATCAAAAACAAATTTGATTACACTAATGATCATCGTCATTTATGAAAAGTAAATATATAATTCACTTTAACTGATGATCCAATTTATTGCATTTGACATACACTTTTATGTCTCTCATCGAGGTGGTTATTCATTCATTTAATGTAGTACGCAAAAAATACGTGATTATTTCATTTTACAAACAATAATAACAACATTTTAACATCAAATAGGAAAAATGTTGAACAATCAAACAGATAAAAACCTCAATTTTATTATTTAATAAAAATTCATTATCAAGGTTAAAATGGAATAAATTTTATGTGTGTTTAAAAAAAATCTGATTCGAATTTTAAAAAAGTTTTGCAAAAAATCAAATTTATTATTGTTTGCTTTACAATAATAATTGTTGAATTTTAATTGAGTTGAAATTTATGCAAAAATAGTCAAAATAGTGAGAAATATAAAAATGACATTTCATTAATTTTTACTTTTAAAAAAATTGAGTGAATTTAATGTGTGAAAAGTAAAAAAAACGTTTACTGGTTTAATTTTTACGACATTTTAAAGTTAAATGATAAGATAACATAAAAGTTGCTGATTGAACGATTTCTTTATCTTTTTTGTCACCACTAATTAATCAATTATCACCAATCAAATAATTATCACTTAATAATAACTCTATTTAGAAATTACATAAATGCATGTTATATCAGATTTGTATGTGTAATTAGACATTCAATGGTGTTGACAAATTGAGGTCTTTATGTAATTTATTTATCATGATAGCGGTAAAAGATTAAAGAACTATTGATTATTGCTTAATTGATTTTGATTGTCAATCGACAAACTTGTTTGCTTGTAATTGATTAAAATACAATTGAAGTTTGGGAAAGTTATTTAAGAATGAAATGTAAAAAGGAAGAGTGGAAGCCCACATTGTCATTTTAATTGACAGAATTTCGACAATTTTTACTCTCTTATCACTGAATATTGCATGATTTTTTTCTTTTCATCCTCTTTTCTTTATATTTCCGCTCTCGAGCATTGTCTTCAATTTAGTTTAGAGAAAAAGATAACGAGGCAGCAATTTAGACGATTTTACTTCAATTACTCACAATTGTCATTCATTCATTTACATACTACGCTATGTACAAACAGAAACATAATTTCAATTCCCAAATAATATTTATAAGATTTTGCAATCGATTGTACAATGAAAATTGAAAGTAAGCAAAGTTCAATTTATTGGTTTTCAATATCAGAATTATTTAGGTCAGAAATGATAGAATTGCAATTGAGTTCTATTTTTTTTACTAATTGAATCATATTTGTTATTAAGGTTTTCTAAGCATGTTTAGCAAGCTTACAAACGTGATAACCACCTACCACTTCAAATATGTCTTTAAGTACGCAAAAAGCACTTGTGTACATAAACAGTAAATAATACAATAGAATTATCAACAAGTATTTTTTTATTCGCTCATTAAAATGAAAAAAGAAGAAAAATTACGATAAAATGTTAAATACAATTTAAAATATGATAAGTGAACTCATATTTGTCCAATAATAATTTAATTAAGCCTTAAATTGACATGCAATGAATAGTTGTGACAAAAAAAACTTTTATTGCTTGCTATTAAGTGACATTTTACCTTTCTGGTGCTTGTAAGGTATTTTATTGCGTCTTTTTTATTTCATCGAAGGATTTTTATCAAAAATTCAAGTAATTTTTATTGATAGCAAGTATCGTTCTAATTGGAAAGATTAAAATGGAAGCAAGTCAAGATTGATTACATTTTCAATTGCATTACAAATAAATTTTTTGACAAAAATAGCTTTTAAACTTGAATATATATTTGCTTCACTCTCAACATACTTAAATTCGTAATCTAACTGTCAAAAAGCAGCCTTTACTGCGAATACTCAATTATCATGGTTGATAATAACAGCTCGAGTATTTTAAACATGATAATGTCAACTTATTAATTATTACATCACAGGCAGCCGTTGATAACGAAATAACAATAATTTCACACGATTTATTAGCAAAGAAATAACGGTATCAATTGATATTGCTTCCTCTCCTGATTCATTATTGCATAACATTCATAAGTGATGATGATTATCTATATGCGAACGATTGTAACTAGATCAGTGTGAGGAGTAAACATGTTTAATTTAATTCAATACTGTAAATATTATGTTTCTTATCAAATGAATATTTTTGTGTTATTTTTTCCTAATTAAAAATATTTGATTAAACCCTGTGTCATGATATTCACGATTCATCGCGTAATTGAAAATAATTATAAGCGAAAATAGTAAAAAATTAAAAATAGAAAAGTTCTAGAAGAATAGAATACACAAAATTTTAAGGTCTTGATAAAAATATATGAAAAAGTTGGGATATTTAAATTGTCATTTTCTCGGAACAACATTGCGTTTACTACTCATTATCTGAGTCATTCGTTTAAAATGTGTCATAGAACGCTGGCTGCTTGATTATCATTCAATTGTTTCTCGATCGCCACAACTCATTGAATTTTCCATTGTGCAATTTCCACTCAACTGCAAATTCTCCTCCCTCTTTTATTGTCTTCAAACTGCACGACCGATGTTTCTTTTTCTTTCACATTTATTTAAATAGAGCAAATCACAGAAGTATAAAATTTCAAAATAAGAATTATTGCACACAAACACATTCACAAAAGTGCAAATGAAGATTTTTAATGCAACTCCGCATGTCTGATGAGCTTGAAAATCTTGTTTTATATATTTCATAGCTCAAAGCAGTGTGAGCAATGGCAAGGTTAGAAATGCAATGAATAAATGTGATTTTATAAAAAGAAATTTTTTAAATTGATGATCAACTATCAACGATATACTGCTAATTATAAAATGATCAGCATTTTACTTTATTTTATTTATTCTACAATAGGCGTAAATATGTGTTTATATTACGGTACATTGTGTGATTAAGTAAATCAGCATTTTTTGAAAGTCTAATGAACTTAAAAAAAACTTTAACATTTGTTTTATGACATTGAAAAATTCATCAAAAATCGTAAAATATTTCTAACTTTTACTGATTAAATCCCACATACTCGAGGGCCACCGAAAAATAATCATTGCTTTCTATTTACATAATTGCATTAAATTAACATCAACCGACTGCCGGCAGCACAGATAGTAACAGAGTGAAATTTTTCATGTTCATAATGTGACATAATTATGAACTATTGGAAGTAGATATTTAATTTTTCAATCAAAATTTCAAGCCCTTCAGTTCAATTATTTGCTTTCACTTTTTTTCTATGTCTCAAAAGTAATTTATTATTCGAATAATCTTTTTTAAAAGCTCATAAACTACTCTTTTCTATGAAGCAATTAACTGTCTATTCTGATAAAAAACGTACAACACGTTTGCTGTAAATGAATTTTATTTTATTTTAAGTACACACGTTTGCATAGCGAATCATAACAATAAGATAGACCTCTCTCATATGCTCTCTTTGTGTGTATTGAAAATTTTTGAGTGTCTTTGCGTGTGCAAAAATTTAATCACTCTTTCCCTTCCTGATATTATTACTTACTTATTTATTTATGTAGAAATTCAATTGATCACTGCACTTGAAAATTTCTTTTCTTCTTATTTTATTGCATATACACGCAAAGTTTTAGCACATAAGAAAAAAAATGTTAAAAAATTGTTTTAAAATTACTCAAATACTGTTGCTGTTTCAACTTCTTAAGAGGAAAACACGTCCGATAAATAGAAGCGCTGAAACTCAACTGATTGACAGAGTGGAAATTATTAAGTTCGCGTTGTTTTTTCATGGGGGGCTTTTTGAGAGTGAGAAAGAGAGAAAAATATGAAATGAGTAAACGAGCGCGGAATGAATTAGTGTTTGTAAGTTATCAACAAGAGCGATAAGCATTAATACTTAATTTATTATTTGTTTGATAAAGAGAGCTTTGTGTTATTTTCTGTAGCTTTAAATTCCTTTGATATAGTTTACATAAATCACTTGCTATATTAACACTTCATGGGGATTAAATTTTGAAGAAATATTTAAAAGATAAATTATAGACCAAAATTATGTTAAACCAAACTAGAAGACTCTTCTGTGATCGCGCTTAACTCACTGCTGATCTCCAAATCAAAAATTTTTTCACAATATGGCATTATCAATGTTGCAAGGTCTCTTGATTCAGAATTGATTAAGCTTACTATAGTGCGATCTTCTTCTGCTCTAATAGTATTTATGTAGAAATCCTTTTCCAATGCAACTTTTCTGAACATTTTGATTGCTTGATCAGTTTGGTGAACGCCTTTTGGAAAAAATAAAGAACATCGATGAGCAACCGGCTTCAATTTAGCAATATTTTTATCCATAGCACCAATATCATTTTGAGAAACTTTCATTGTACAACCAAAATCAATAAGAAGCACTTCCAGATTTTCATTGAATCTGGATTTTAATTCTCCACGGTGCCAACAGCCTTCGCTGCAACAATGAATATTTCTAACCATGATGAGTGTACCAATTTTTGGGACTTCTTCAATTTGTTTTTTCTTATATTTCAGTACTTCTATCGTTATTTTTTTCCAATTTTCATCTTTATCAAAATGAATATAAAATTCATTGAGACTTCGAACATTAACGACTTCAACAAGTGAATTTGGTAAATACTTCAATTTAACAGCAATGTTTTCTCTTAGCAGTTCATTAACAATATTGACATTTTCGTAAATCACATCAACAACATAAGCATGTTCTAACTTGCATATAATCTTATAGCTTATAGTTTCATTTACCATTTGAAGCATGTATTGATTGAAATATTTTCTTGACTCTTGATAAATTTTCAATGGTAACATAAACTTCACTCCATAATACTCCTTGAATAGTGCTTCCGTTGGATACGTTTTAAGTTCATTTTTATTCTCGAAAGAATATGTGCAGCCATTATCGACATTTTCGATTGAAATTAGCGTATTTTCTTCATCAATATTCGAATCTACAATTTTTGCTCTTATCCAGTTTCCACAAAACGGATTCTTAACTATACAATGTACTCCTTTTTCGAAATTACTCAATGGTTTTGCTTTTTCTCCTAGCTTTTGTAACTTATTTAGAAAAGAAAGCATTTGTGGAATGCGTTCTTTCAGCTGAACAGTAAACACATCTTGACAAACTGAAGTAACAATAGCTTTTTCATCGTAACATATTGGTTTTCTATATAAACTGCTGCTCATATCAAAGATTTCACTATCTTCAGACAAAGATACAATTGATGCATACTCTTCACTATCACTCCAATTTGTAAAACTGAATTTAAATGGCTTCTTTTCATTTCTTGAATTTTTCACCTATGAAAATTGTTTTTAACAAATTATTATACTAATGAAAAGTTTGTATTATTCATTACCTGGCAATTTATGTTATTACAATGATTTGGCATCTTTTTAAATCTTATATTAATTTATATTACACTTTAAAATTATTTAGACAAACAAGATAATTTAATATGGCTGCATAAAACACACTGAAATTACATGAAGAAAAATCCTAATTTTTTTTAGGATTTGTTTTGAGAAATAAATTTATGAAATTTTCTTAAAGCAAGATATCGCGAATACACCCCCACTTTAGATATTCAGTTGAATAAAATTCATATTGATTACGAATTGTTTGTTAATGTAAGCTGTATCAATGCACTATGGGATAAAATGCAAAACAACGGCATAAATTCTAAAAGTTGCAAATATTGATTGGAAATCATTAGTTATGTATAGAAATGATGATTTCAGTATTAATTTCCTTAAAGAAAATCAAATTTCCAAAAACCTAAAAATCTAAACAAAAAATTTAAAAAAATAAAAATCGTTAAAAAATTAATAATTTTTCCCTGTCTCATGAAGTGTAAGAACTTCAAAAAGTTAATGTATTGTACTTTATACAATTTAAAGTCAGTTTACACTTGATTTTTAGCGCATTTTTAGCGCTGGCTGGCTGGCTGGCTGGGTGACGGCTGCTTCGAGATCTCGAAACTAGAAAACTACAATAGCTAGAGACTTCCGGTTTTTTGCTTTTGATTCGTGCTGTCGAGTTACTGGCTTATCGTTTAGTTAGAAAGCTGTCACTTATTGCATTATTCGAGATATTCCGAATCAAAATTTCCGTATTGAAAAATGTAAACAAAAATTTTTTGCGTCGATTACTAAGATTTTTTCGTCGACGCGTTTTTTTGCCCCTTTTTCAATTT